>LUCH01005514.1:0-34960 GCA_013368495.1 Paragonimus heterotremus | reverse complement strand
GGAACATGATCGCTCAAATTTTCCAAACAAACGCTTCAAGGCTCGCCTTGACCAATATTTATTGCATTAGTTTACACACTGCACCTCTTTTCCCCATTTCAGCGTGTTGCTGAGAACTTCGAGATTCTACGCATCGAAGTACGGAAACCTCAACAGCTCCAGCTTCCTACTTCCGTTTACAACCCATTGAACCATTGAACCATTTTGAATGTTTACCGAAGACTCTCAAAAATCATCCGAGAGACGGCCCATTGACACCCGAAAGACCGCCGTGCTGCTAGAGTAGTAAGGCAACTCTCACATCGCAGGGAGTTTTGGCAGTTTGGGAAAGTCGAAGGTTATCTCATTACACACTGAAGTTTCAAGGTTGAAATTGATGGGTATTTCAAAATTTGCGCTACGGTTGTGTGATTTCGTGGCTGGGGTGCAGTTTGCGCGTTTCCCCCGTGTTTGCTATTTTCACAGTTTTCGAGCTGTCCCAAGTATCTCCGTTGAGTGATATCTGACAATTTATTTGCCTCGTAGGCATGGAGAAACGCACGCGGCCAGTTTGGGTCTCCCCCAAAAGAGATCCTTTATGTGACACTGTGTTACCAGATTTGAGGATATTCAATAGCCTTTCCCAGCAGAAGGTTCTTTCAAATAATATTAGACCATGGTTGTGCAGGAAAATTTCGTTCCAGAAAGCGGCAAGAGAATTAGGTGGTACACTTGCGGTCCAACTGTGTACGACGTTTCCCATATGGGCCACGCAAGGTGCCATGCTTACGGAGTATATTTCTCATACTGACGTGTTTCAGAACATACATTGCTTTCGATATACTGAGGCGAATTTTCCGCGATTACTTCATGTTTGATGTCGTCTACGTGCTGAACATAACTGACATTGACGATAAAGTAAGGATGCGTTTTGTTATTACCTACTGTAGATAATCAAAAGAGCCCGGCAAAATTACCTAGTGGAGAAGTATTGTGAAAAAGATAATGACTTGGTAACGCTGTACAATGATATTTCCAAGGCGATCAGGGTACGTTCCCGGCCTTTGTATTTGTTTGTTTTTCTCGTACGTATAAAAGTTGTTGGAATAGTGTGTCCTTCTGGTCTGTTACTTATCAAAATTTAACACGTTTTTGCTGAATATAAGGGAGTTTCTGGGGTTGGCGCCTCATATTGTCGTCGGATGTTATCGGGATCGGGTCGACTTTGATGGTTAGAGGAACCATTTCAGCGCGATATCCATGTGGCCGGGCTCAGTTGCCGCGGACTCCCGGCTGATAGGATTCACGACGCAAACATGTTCATTAGGTGTTATTCATGTTCGACACTATCATGGGGTATCTGGCGTTTTGTTGACCTTGCTCAATTACTCGTCATACTACGATATTTCGTTAAATCTGAGGGCACTGAGACGTTTATCAAGGTTCGTAATCGATACACTAAGGAAATCCACCGTAATCGTTTTAAAGCACTATTTTAAGTGCTCGAAGTGACACAAAAATATAAGCTTTCTTCTCACTACTTGCGTCATTGATCCAAATTCTTACCGCAACCTTGTTACTTCAGGCAAATGTTGAGGGGCTACCTCCGTATCGCACAAGATTATCGAGGTATTTGGAGACTTACGCTACTGGCTATAACGTGTCGTTATCTACATGCAGGCTACTGTCGTATACATTCCAGGAATCCCTTTCTGTCAACAAAATTTTCAGTTAGCAATGCACCGTCCAAATCGGATCCACCCAAGAGTACAGAAAGAGGCACCCTGTTTATAAGTAAAACCATGTCACTAGTTCCTTAAGTTTATTCTTTCTGCAGGCGTTTTTTCAACTGAATGGATGGAGGCGAACGTAATTCATACCTATAAAGTAGGTGATCATCACTCGCCTGCTAGCTATCTAACCGATTAATCTAATGAACATCCAATATACTGAATAAACTATAAGCATGTAGTAGAGGCTTCTCATCCGCATTGGACAAGTGGACATGCGCTAGCCCTTGGTTCACCAGCAATTTTAAACGCCTTTTCTGAAGAACAATCGAAACATAGTCTCAACAGGCATTGAATTAGAGAACTCAGTGGGGTTTGGAAACAAACCGTATATTTCCAGCAATGTTTGGAAATGTGATAAGAAGTTAGCCCTAGTCTAATCTGGGACCAACGGTGACAACCGAGAGGATGAAGAAAAGATACACGAGGTGGGCTACAGCTTACTCGGCGGCACACAAAACTGCACCAGGCGAAAAATGCGTGGAACCTTCGAGTGCAGCAAACAACTTTCAAAAAGGTCCGAGTTGAATGATCTTGATGAAGGAAATAGTGGATGGGTTATTAAAAAAAGAGCATTTGCTGCGTGTACTTAATTGCACGACCGAGAAAAGTGGTACTGAGTTTATTTCAGGCCTCCTGTAGCAGACGTTTACAGAATCATGCGTACAGAACAAACAAGCCTGAAAACATGGTTGCAGCCGAGATCCTTATAGAAGCCACACGATCGCTGGTCACTACACACCACTAATCATATCCATAGCTCAGCACGCGTTCTTACCAAATCGGTCATTTGCGACCAACACGGTTCTAATAGGTAGTTTGGGAGGTTTATGTTTTCAGATAAGACTCAATTGTGGAAAGTCGGAGCTACAACTGAATTTGAACCAACGGCTCAAACACCATGCCTAAACGCGACAGGCGTTCTATCAGTTGAGCTACGAAGCCACGCCAGGAGTCCGGAAATGTCACATTTAGACTCTGTTACCCACATGCGTTTGGGCATGGTGTCTCTGTCGTTGGTTTGAGTTCAGCCGAAGCTTCGGCTTTTCACAATTGGATCACATCTGAAATAACATGATTCTCCTTATTGGCAGTGTAACCGAGACTATGAACCACGGCCTTATTTTAGACGTCATCTTCTTTAACTTCACTGCTATGCTTGACCGAATGTCTCATGGTGTTCAGGGTGACATTTCTAAAGCGGCAGCCTCGGTTTCAAGTAGTCGAACTGCCAGGGCTACAGATGACCGTGCCCCCTGTTTTTGTGTTCATCTCGGCGGGTGCCTTAATACTTGGTACTGAGATCGTAACTGCTTACACTTTACTTCGACGACCTTCGTGAAATGGTCAACAGTAACTCGTATCTTTATGCGGATTTGAAATTCCAATGATACCAGTATTCTTCAAGCTGACTTCTGTGCTATCAAGCGTTACTCAGAGGGGTGGTCTTTTTCCATGACAAGTGTACACGTTTTCCTGATGGAGATTCTGCACACACATATTCATTACAACACATATTGCTCAAAAATCTGTAGTGGTTACTAGTGTAAATCCCCAGAAAGATTTGGCTTTCTGGCTTTCGTTCAACCGGGCTTTCTCTTATCATCATGATAAGCCATGCTGTGTTGTGCACAGCAACCCGGATATCCCCCCGTATAGGCAGTCCTCCAGACCCTTTTGGGGATTTATGTTTCGATCTTTGCTTGAATATGTTACCTCAGGGGTAGTTATTGACCTTAAAAAAGACAAATGCATTAGAGCGTGTTCAACGAGATGCTACGAAAACAGTGTTAAATCTTTGCGACTTTACCTACGAGTCTCGACCGGGAATTCTTAATCTTTACTCACACGAGTACCGCAGATTTTGGGGCGATTTAATTATCACTTATTTTCCTGTGAAGGTTTCGCTGAGATTCTTCGCTTTTGAAAGTCAAAGCTATATGAGAAGTCATCAGAAATACAAGATAAAACCCTTACCCCGCATTATATAAAATTTCAGAAAAGGGGCGATGACCAGATGTAAAATGTTACAGACATTCGTTGTCACTCAGCCCTCCAGGTTAAAATTTAGGACATTTCTGGACTCATTTTTATAGTCGAAGTGATGCCTGAGATAACCAGCGTTCGTCCATTCTCTTTTAAATTCTGTCCTTCTTTTGATGACCTTGTGGTCTTAAAGAGCAGTGCTACACCAGGCATTCTATGGTTAATTTTCGGGAAAACCGACGCCTGCGTCATGTGGAGACTGAGCCGACCTGAGGAACGTGGGTTCCGAGCCTCGCACTCGCGTCTCTATTACTGAATCACTTAATTTAGCATTCAGTCAGATCTATGGAGCTTAATGAGTGGCATAAGAATCTAACCCGATCTAAAAGAGCAGGCGCGAGAAATGGTCAACTTGCACCGAACTGTCTAGTACAATCGACCCATCCATCCTTTCCTTTGATATCCAACTTTCACCGTTAACAGTTGCAAACGAACTAAATTAAAGTTGACAATCGACCATGTCGACTCCAGACATAAAGAAGGATGAGGCGAATGTGCGAAAGCGTGTTGCTAGTTTGAGTCAGTTTAGACAAGTTATGTACATTTTATTCCGAGCAATGGGTGCAAATTACACATGAACACAAATCAAAATGTGAAATGTACAATGTCCTGTTGCGACGGATGGAGGTAAGAAAACAACTTTTCAAATTTCACTCTCCGGACAAAGAATGTCGGTTCTAGAGCGATAGTTGTGTATTACAGTTTCTCTTCATTGGTACATAAGGGTAAATTAGGTAGATGTGCATATTCTCTTATTTTACAGGTATATACATTTATATGTGGATACACCTAAGCTTCCTGAAGGGTAAACAGATGCATACAACTGTACGCAATAAAACACCGGAATCTGGATTATTGAATTAAATGGCGATCCAGAGTAACATTGACAGCAGTTGCTGTCACCCTACTTACGCCATGATCAGGGAGTTCCACAGGGAGTTCCACACTTCACATACATATGCCGGGAAGTTGTGTCTAAGTTCAAGTCTGCTATGTGGACTTCATTTTGGACTGACCTTTGAGCTGGTTACCGCAAGAGTGAGCAGAGACCCTCAGTAATGTTTTTGACTTTTCTGTCATCGGTATTCAAGTTTAAGTTCGCCGAGCTGTTTGTTGTGAGGTTTCAACCCCAACTTCTGATCCGCTTTAGTAGCACGCTTCTGAATAGACTCTGAAAGAAGTTTGTCGTTCTGCATGTGGGGAAGTCGGACAGGCTTTTGGTCCAGGTGTATGGCTGTTCAAATTTACTAAACATACACTTCAAAGGAGCAGGTACAGTATGTTTTCTTGGAGTTCATCTGGATGTTGAAAAAACCCAAGTGGAAATAGGACACAACGGTATCAAGGTATTTTTTATCGGCTTGTAATTTCAAGCAACACTACACTGAGGAAGTGATTGAAACTTCGTTTATGTATGGTACACGTTACTTTGCATTTGCCAGCGTTAAACCCAATCAGGATCATCTTGGCCCAATGGGAAGGAGAGTTGACATTGGTTTGTAGTGAATGAAGAGGGGGAGTTGCGATTAACACTCCATTCAAATAAGTCATATATTTTCTGTGCATGGAATCGGTTGACGAATAATAGTTTAACGAAATCGAAAGCGAGCCATCAGCATGTATCTCACGTTCGGATGCGCGGCGCACTTCATAGTATCTTTGCTGGTTCAAACTTATTAAATTTCGCACAGGTTTGCAACAAAGTAGAATGCAACCGACGGTGAACATTTATCCAGAGTTGGTGATAAATGAGTAAGGTTACTATAAGTTTCATCATTCCAGACTGTTGTTCAAACGGCAAACTGATAGCTTCGCGAATGCCTCTAAATTATTTGTTGGACGATTTTCATCGAATGACGGTCTGATGGTGGTTATCAAAGTGTGTTTACCTTTGGAGCAGTCATCTCAATGGTAATGTTACTATAGCTGACGTTGCTTCAATTTTTCACGGATACGTTTGTTCGTTCGCTTACGCGATTTTCAATTTGCAGTACGGCTTTCATATTCTTCACGTTTATGTGACAATTAGCCGAACACTGTTTTAATATTTTTTCAACAGAATTTCCGTTTGGCTTAATATCCTTACCTCCAAGTAGACCAAAGGAAATAACCTATTTCATTTTCTTGTCCTCTAGCATCTGAAAGTAAAGTCTACAACTGATCCCGATCCGGATAAGCGCGGATTCTTCGAGAGGGAATCCGAGCGACTTATTTTATTGCTGAGTTCTAAACCACCGAACGGTGAAGATGCAGTCGCATATTTGATACGTAATGCTCGCGATGCGTTGGCCGACGTGCTTGATAAAGAACATGGAGCATCAGTCACTGATCACAAGATCTTTGAAACTCTCGCTAGGCGGTTTGAAAATGAATATCACAGTGATATGAAAGCCCTCAATGTAAGTTTCTTCTTGATCTATTTTTTGCGTGCTGGCGTACGAGGAATTCTTTGAATATTAGCCAATACATTGTAGTACTGCATATCTTAATGTGCTGGCCTTTGGAATTGCCTGCACTGTTGACGAGAGTCTGTTTTCTACAATGTGCATGCCGCTGTGAAACATACTTTACTGAAGAAATTAACCCAAGAATCAATAGTCACCAGAAGACTGGACTTTGACATGATATCGCAATGAGCACCCCGTTTACTTATCGTTTTAAAGTTGACTTCGTACTTCTGGCGGCGACGGTAAGTCAGCGAATAGTATTTTATCGGACTGCATCCTCCGGGTTTGTGATTGAAATAGGGCTTGCCTCTTTTCTTAAATAAACGACACTATTTCTGTTTTGCTGCCACCTACCCCTTACTTTGCTCTGCAACAGTTTTTGCCAAAGGTTTTGAACACGAACCGTAGTCGTTCTGCTGTCCAGTCATGGGCGCTCTAGCAGCACCTCACATCACGTACACCCCTAAAATCTCGTGATTGTACCACCTCCATTTTGCGTCAGCCGTCATGTAGTATAATCCAGATCGCTCTGTCCGCTATGTTCAGCATGGTTAACTATGCTGGCTAGGTTACTACTAACCTTACTATCCTCTCCAACTTTACTTCTCGAGTTCCATGTCTCACACTTCTTCTCCAGATTTCAGTAGACGTCTTATTTCTTACGGCCCCGTTTCTGGTTTTTACTACCGAACTTAAAGTGCGAGTTGACATAAACGTCTTCAATGTCCACACTCCTTAAAAGGCAAATCAACAGACTGTTCTCGTCTGGCAGCTAGTTTCACTGAAAGTCGACGCCTGACGCGTTTTTGAAACCATAATCCAACATAGCAGCCAATGTATCGACTTTACAGCGCTCACAATGTCTGTTCCATCAAGTCGGAAGTATCATATTCCTGAAGGCATTTTCTATTGCTGCGTTTGTCTGCAATAGGCTATGCACTGTCGTTTTGACTAGCTCTGACCTGTTGTGTGACCTCTGTGTAATAATCAGGCTTGCGCTGTGCATCGACCCAAAGGGCGCTGTTTATTAGATCCTACCAGATGCAGTCATGCTGACAAACCAGAGGTTGAGAACCAGTTCTGCTCATCAGATTGTAGACCGCACCGTTGTCTGAGCGCTTGGCCATTGATGAGTATGCGGCTGAACTGTTTCATGGTTACAGAGCTGCTGACTTCCAAATGTAGGGGGAAAAGGTTAGAAAGGATATTCGCAAAAGAAGAGCACTTCACCCAGCGGTTGACCGTGACCTCCTTTATGTTCTGTAGCACAATCGAAGGACTTTCGGTACTATTCATAAACGAAATGCAGTTTTGGGCACATCTACCTCGCTCATCAGTAATTGGAATGTAACATCAATGTGTTATTCATTGCATCTTCGGGCTACCAAATGAGTCAAACTCGAGTTATCGACCCTTAGTAGGATCCTCCCTGAATACCTCTTTCTACTATGCATGAATTTGGGAGGTGTCGGGACTTATCACTTTCCTAACAACGGCGCCATTCAACTATTACCAGTTTCCATCCTCAGGTTTTTCGCCTGCACCTGCAGGTGATAATTGTCTTTTGAGGCGAGAATAGTGGAGACCATTGATGTTTTCAATATCTGCACTGTCCGACAAGTAAGCTAAAGAGTTACTCTGATGAATGCCTTCTCACATCTAAACCTTGATGTGTACTGCATCTCTGGAATGCGAATCCACGATTCTAACATCGTTGTTCTCTTGGACTCGCCCCTAGGTAATTACCGGTTTAGGCACTTCTCCCCCAACCCCGTTGACGTCGCCGGATCTGAAGTCTCCTGTTAAGTTGAAATGGGGATTACACATATCGATAAATGGATTGAGAATAACACAACGTTATGAGCAAGTTGTAATATTACAACTTGCTCATAACGTTGTGTTATTCTCAATCCATTTATCGATAACATGTTAAACACGACGCCCAAGCTGTTTGACTTCATTCGTACAAAATTTGGTGCGGATATCTTACAGGGGATTACACATAGTTTGAAAGCAGTGCACTGTATGCTCGGTTGGACCCCGGTAAACAGTGGATTGTGAGCTCTCAGGCTGGGTATATTAGCATAAGTCTGTTTACACAATTCAGAAGGGCGTCATTTGTTAATTATATCGATGTGTGCTTCAGCGAGCACTTGCCCTACCAATAATCCGTTCTATAACACACACATTGACCATCTGGAACGGACCAAACACTCAGACACCATCATACCAGCGGACGATTTGAATGCTGAACTTGTTTGTCTTTGCACAGACGAGGTGTCTGGGCGGTATGTTTGGTGCTGGAGCACAACGTACTGACACCGTCGGTAGGCTGCTGCAAATATGTACGTCTGATGGTCTATATGCTTCGAGTAGCACATTTCATCACAAGAAGATTCATTGTGTCACATCGTGACTATCCTATGCATCTCGGTCTTAGGCGCCAATCGGTTACATAGCAGCCAGTCACAGATAGTACCTCTTTGGTAATGACCATCGTGCACTTTGCGGCAACCACTAAAACTCGGATTGCACCGTTCTACGTGCTCAATTTATTCTGTCATTTGACCAGAGGTCATAAGTTCGTCTTCGAGGAACAGGATGTAGAAGACGTTTGTTTGGTGACTGACGATCGAATTCCCTTAGGCAAGCCAGTTAAGAAAACTCAGTGAATACTGGGACAATAATACATCAGCTATGCAAGCCTGATGGGAAGTATGTTCTCGGGGTTTCGCCTTGACCATGGCTGCCTTGCTCACATTTTTGCACTCCGGTAGATGCTTGAACACCGCCACACATCTGGAAGATCGATAATGGTCTTGATCATCAACGATGTTTCTTATTCAGTCAACAGGGCTGCACTCTTGGACTGTTTGTCGGGGTCGGGTGTACCGAAGACGTATATCGACATCCTGAAAGCACTGTACTGTCAAACCGCGAACCGAGTTAGGGCCTTTGACAGATGATGACTTAGCGTAGAGAACCACAGTCGTTCACGAAGGAGTTGTTCAGTGTAGATTGGGTTCATCTCCCCGGCTAGGGCCCTCGCGACTCACAAAGTCGGTGGCTGGAGACGTTAGGTGAGATGATGGCTAACCGAGCTCAGCCGTGGGAATGTTGTTGTTTGGCCGAGTTGTCTGTGAATTGAATGCACTTATTGACGCAGGGCAGTGAAAGCCGTTAGGAAGCTGTCTTGCTGATGACGCCTTACTTTCAGTTACAGCTGGGTTGTTTGTTTGTAGACGCTTTGATGTACATTTGAATATAGACGTAGCTGTTTTTGGTAGTTAGATCCTTCCTCATCCGCTTCATTTTTCATTCTCTTCTTGCACAAAGTTTGCCGTTTTATTCCTCATGATTTTTTGGCAATTAAGCATCAGTGTGAACCACTGATTTACTGCTGTCTATGGTGATGGTGGTGATTATGACAGCTTATTATCGACCCTCAACATTTCAAGTGAAGTGGGACAAAGTTACCCAGCCTTCTATTTCTCATTTAGCTTTGTAGTCGACGAAACTTCAGGTTGCTCTCTGACGGTTTACGAATATAATGTGGGACTATGTTAAGACCCCTCTGACAGAGAAAGGCAAGGACAAACGCAAAGACCATGAGCAGTATTTCTATCATAAACGAACGCAACGATTTTGCAAACCTGAACGAAAATCGGAGCGCAAGTATCGGAACCCAACCCTTGCAACTTAGATCTATATATTGCTGTTCAGCCAGATAGCAAAATAGTGATATATACCAGCTGTATTTATGGGTTTCGGACGGCTTCTGGCCCAGCCACTCAACGGACCAATCAGAAGCGAGCGCGAATTCCTGAAGTTTCGAGAATTTCGACGGACATTTGAATTCCCAAAAATGAAAAATCAATTTTCCTTGGCAAATAAGGCGAATTCTCGGGAGAAAGTGCCTTTCCCCAACAGACTACCAGCAGACACCTGACTTCGAGACAGTGAGTATGTATGTGACATCGCTTTAATCCATGATACCTCACTAGGAGGTTAGAACGCCTTATCGAGTGAAGACCTTTGCTAGCAAGATCAAGTGCATCAACTGTCAAAATACCCGTGTGGCTTTTTAAATAAAACCCGGTTAGCACATGTGTTCGTGACTCGCTCTTAGTGCTACCACGAATGATTGCTGACTAGTTATTTCGCAGCCGAATATTACATAAAGACAACCCTCCTATCCAACACACAGTAACATTAAACTATCCACCTGTTGGAAAAAGGCACTCTTTCCCAAAAATTCGCATTATTTGCAAGGAAAATGGATTTCTTCATTTTCTGGGAATTTGAACGCTCGCCAGAATTCTCAAACATCCGAGAAGTTGCGCTCGCCCTTGATTGGTCCATTCGGTGGCCTAGGCCCAAAGCCACCCCAAACCTATAAACACAGTTGTCGTAAATCACAATTTTGCCCTCTGGCTGAGCAGTAAAAAAAGCTCGTTTAAAGGCCATCTTTTTCCTTACTTGTTATGGGGTTCTTAGTTGCGAATTTGCGTTCTGATTTTCGTACCGTTTTGCGATATCGTTGCGTTCTTTCGTGATAGAGATACTGCTCGTGGTCTTGCGTTTGTTCTTGTCTTTCTGTATCAGGTGGGGTCGTAACACCACCCCGAAACAATCCGGAAATTTCTGGCTCAGTCGTTGATTGGCCCGTCTCTTGTCAGCTGGCGCCGTACTGTAGTGGTGTTCGTCGGTATCCATGCCTCATTGTTTGACACTGGCGCTTGACTGCTATACATCTATAAGAAAACTAACAGTTTGACAGAAAAAATGGTTGGATGTGACCTACCTACTAACGAAACCCTTAAATCTGACCTCAAACATTCGACATTAAAGTGCCTACGTTTTGAAGACAGACAAACGAATTAAATTTTAGAAACAATATCTGCAACGCAGCTTCCATCGGCCTCCACTGCTCCGCATTATTATTTTCTGTAACTATATACAAATCGGTTTGCCGACGACGGCATTCATTCAGTGGCATCCGCCTCATTGTAATTTCCTCTAACACCGGCTAGAAGCTAACTGTGCTACGGCAGTCTCACTCCGGAAATGTTACTTGTAATCTTCATTCTTGTATACTAGATAATCACTCGTCTACCTCACACTTTATGTCGGTCTTCCACACCACCGTAGCAGACGTTTAGTTTGTATTCCAAGTGTACTACGCAGCCCTCTATGCATTTTAAATAGTAAGCAAATGAATCAGTTTGGCCCTATCTACTATGAATTCACTTCTTAATCTAGTTACAATTTACTCGTTGGTATCAAAGAAAACAATTACTGTTTCCGAATCTACACACAGCCCGGCTTTGTCAAGCTACTTAAGCTCAAGTTCTGCGTATAGTGAGAGCTCGAATCTGCCATCGCAGTGGGCGTAGTCTTTGTTACGTTGATGTGAGTTCTTCCGCCAGATTTGCCGTTTAACATAAAAACAACTCATTCATCATCAGATAACCCCAAATGAGAATCGACCAGTCAACTTAGTATTGACCTGTCTATCATGGATCATTAAATTCGCATTAAATTCGCATTAAATTCGGGAATGCACACGTAAAACTATTAAATGTCGGTCTGTGCTCGTTTTTTTAAATTCGAAATCATTTTAATTCCTCCTTCTCCTGAGTTGGTCAACTTTTTTGTTTTATCTAAACCGACTCATTTCATGATGGCTGCCAGTTTATTTTGTACAACCGTATGTAAATGATAAACTCATCTATTATTACTCACTCTTTTATCAAAAGGATATTATCAAAACTAAATTCTGCGCAAGATAACCATTGTATCTGTGCGGTCCCGTTTATTGTATTGCTGAGGATTCGAGGAATAATTTTGTTTTATCAGATTTTGGAACCGGACGTGCTGGTACGGGTCACGGAGTACATCGAACCGATCATCAGCTTTATACAGAAAATAATCGATAATGGCTTTGGGTAGGCTTCCAAACATCTTTCCTCATTCTTCGTTGATTCCCATGATAACGTACGCTAAGTGACACTGACGGATGTTTCCCATTTCTGATTTTTTATAGGCCATGCGAAGTGTTTGACATTTTCAGGGGCTCGGTATACATGTTCGAGTAATTGTTTTTAGTCATTAAGATGTACAGTTTCGATGACCAAATGCACTTTTTATGGTGTTCGTTCTACGAGTTATTGTTATTGAAAAATACCTCAAACCTAAGTGGTATTGTGTAGTTTAACTTGATTAGTTTCGTCCATACGTAATTTTAAATTACTCCTCTTGGATTGGAACACTTCCCCAGTTCACAGGCGACTTGAAAACACATGTAGTAACACATGCATCAACATCTAACTACGGATTAACATCTATCATCTTTAGTTTTAGCGGTCAGTTTGACCGGTGCTTTGGCAGCACTCAAGATGTTGTGTGTTTGACTTTCAGCTTCTTAACGCAAAGGATGCAGATTCCAATCGAAACTTCACATAAGCCTGATAAGTCCTAATTAGTTGTCGAGTGTAAGTTTGAAGCCAGTCTACAACACTGGGTTGATTCATTTATGCCATTTTTGCTTTCTTACTAGAGTCGCTGCAGACAGCCTTTCGGAATTTTAACCAACATCTTTGCCAGTAATCCTCAATGGACTAAATTTTCCTAGATGCCTTCTACGTTTGTTTTAGACAAACGATCCATATCAAGCCCACCGTTTTGGATGATAGTGCTCACAAAGTTTTCACAATTCAATTTTGCTTTATCACATAGTCTTGTTACAGCATCTGCACTCTCTAACAGTGTTTCTTACACAACTACAATTTTGCATCTCAGTTATGTCGCTTCCTCGGGATCTGTTTATTTCGACACAAACCGTTTTGCCAGCCACCCAAATCACTTCTATGCTAAGTTGGTGCCTACAGCCTACGGTGACGCAGATCAGTTGGCCACCGGCGAAGGTGAGTTGGCTTCTGGTGGCGAGAAGCGTTCTCCGAACGATTTTGCATTGTGGAAAGCATCTAAAGAAGGCGAACCGTCTTGGCCCAGCCCCTGGGGCCTCGGTCGACCAGGATGGCATATCGAATGTTCGGCCATGGCAAGTGAGATTCTAGGGGATTCAATGGAAATTCACGGCGGGGGCGTTGATTTGAAATTTCCTCATCACGACAACGAGCTGGCACAGTCTGAGGTTAGCCCATTTGGTCGCTTTTGCATACCAAATTAAACATGATTTTATTCCCGTAAATTCTTGTATAGCCGGCTTTAGGAACCAAGGTTGAAAAGTCTGCCTCTCTTCATGCATTGATATACGTCCATGCCGCACTGGAACGTACACCTGTGTCACCTCAGTCTCTTGAGAAGCACACCTGGCTGGCAAATGATTTTTCTGATCTACTTCTGTGTGTGTGTGTGTGTGCGTCGAATATGGTTCACTCTGAAACCACCGATCATTGGTGGTTCAAGCGCATTCGGTGGTCCATCAGCACAGTCAACTTGGTATAAAGTAATCAGATGACCACAGCTTTAGTGAGCCGAAGAATTCCTGTGGTTGACGTAAAACGGACAGTGTGTATATTTTTGTCACAAGCAACTGCGCTTGTGAAGACGCAACCGGATGTTTCAGCACACGTAGCTCTTGGCACCACTTATTGATACGAACACTAGTTGAGTGGTTCGAAAAGATTGAAAGTACGCTCAGTATGAATCAATAAGTTTACGGAATGAATGGACGGCTTGTGTGACTATTCTAATAATCAGTCGAAATCCAAAAACAAACACCACCGATACTGTAATATTCCGTAACAATTAATGCCTGTTGAATGTTCAATATACTTCGACCCTTCAAAAGCCAATGATTAGTTTATTACTTGCAACGACGTTACATTGTTTTTCGCATATTTATGATTCTGTCTATTGTTGTGATAGTCCTAATCGATAAGGTTGTTTTCACACCACAGTATGAGTCTTGTCCAGCCTGTGGCAAAATTGAATATCTACAGGGTTATTTGAGCCGCGTTCCACTAACTACATCACTAGCAAGGAGATAGTATAACTGAAGAAAGGCGGGGCCTCTACTCATGACGAACTTTATTTGTATATGCTTTGTATGAATAAGCGGACCTGTAGAATAACCATCAATACCCTCTGCTGTAATATCGACGGACTTTTCCAGTTGGACTACCTTAAGCAAAGCGTTGTGTCATTGCAGCTGTTTGACAAGACAGCCGTCGTATGTATATAATCGTTGTCACAAGTGACATAAATTGACGGACCTTCGTATGATCCTGAAGGCGCTACAGAGTCCGCCTGTTCCCACCTTCACCAGCATTCACTGGATTGCTCAGGTGGATAACCGTAATCGGAACTAAGACAAACGTTTTAGTACTGTAATTTTGTTGTGCACTCACGTTGGCAATAGACACAGGCGGCCTAATGCATCCGGGTTCTCGGTCAACGCGGAAAAGCTGTATGCTGTATCAGCGACTCTTTAGGACTAGCGGCCTATCCACACATAGCTGTTGCGAACGCATGCCCTTGCCCTAGGGGAATTAGTGAATACGAATATTCCTAGTCTATATTCATTTGCCCTTGGACTGCCGACTTGGACACTCTTAACGCCAACAAGTATCACATTGACCGAAGATTCTTCTCTAGGAAACGTCATGGGATGTTTGATGGTATTACTCGCTAGCTACAATTAAACTATAGTCGTTTGGAGGCGTAATCAACAATGTTAGGCAAACTACGCCTGTTTGTAGTCTTTTGTTTTGTTTGAACTTGAGGAGTCCGCTTAGGGCGATTCCAGCTGGTCAACTCTTAAACCACTAAATCACCTCCCAGGCAGACACTGAACACGCCGAATGGTCTGTTCGGTTTGCATTAAGGCTCGTTTTTAAATCCGATTTTGGACGATACTCTAACGTAGTTACTGCTAAAAAGATGTCAGCAATCACGACGTTGAACGCCAACACAATTAGGGTCAATTTCCACCAGTAGCTGGTATAAACTGAATACCTCCTTGCAAAGTGCTGCTTTTGAGAAAACACATTACCGACAACCTTTATAACCTTCGGAGTATTATGAGTGTAATTGTGAGAAGTACATAGAATTCCCGTATGCTCCAGCTTCATTTGTTGCTGCCTGTCATTTCACTCCCGTTCGCCCATTCGCTTTCACACTTACCTGCTTGAGTCGTCTGCCGTTGGTGACCTAGGGGCAGACCCACTTGACTTCATTCCACATATACACACCGATTCGCTCAACGGCTCGGTTCTCACCTGGTGCCCGCCTTGCTTGATGCAATTGTACACAACCCAGACAAACCATCTGCTTTCTGAATTCGTTTTTTTTATTAGACTCATTCGATGTGTGTGTACATTACGGTGCCATACGAATGTACTCGAGTGCCTACTGCAGCATATCTGATTCGAGCTTCATGTTCGTAACACATTCTGCATCCGTTGATGTGGCGTCCCCACACTTCACCCGTAATTCCTATTGAATATGTCGTAGAACTGTACTCCATTATTCATGCAGTCGGATTATATCTGTTACATTTGTCCTGTGTGAGTGACTCATCCGTACACTGATGACATGCTTCCTGTTTGACTTCATTCAAGTCTTCTGTTCTGTATCATTTAACGCTAGAATTATGGTTGTAAGAAGGACTGACGAACCTAGTTTAGTGGCATGTTATTAGGGTTTTCCGTGTCGCTCATGTCTAACTTCCACCAACCTGGTTATACACCTTCCACGCTTAATCCAACTAGTCATGGTTAAAGTCATCGACCTAGTTTGCCAACCAATACTCTCTTTTTTTATAAGCAGTCAATTATGCGAACAGCTGTTTTCGGTAATTCTCATCGGGCTTTTAGAATTACATAAGATACATGCGCTTTATATATGAAAAATTAGAGCAAGTCAAATAGGTCATTAAAATCATAGACATGGCGCGGATAATAGTACTGGAGGGGTGTGGGAGTGTTGATGAGTGTGTGACAATATCACTCATGCCTGCCGTGAGACATGCATTCAGCGGTGTCAAGTGGTTCACACCTCCCTGGGTTTCAAGTGGCTGTGGAATAGTTGACCAGGAGAGACGTAGGGTTTGCATGAACTGTTTTTGGGCACACAGACTGGGGTTGTAAAGTCTGATGGCAGTAACCTCGGCCGTTGATAACAGTCGCAATCTGATAGCCCTGGAGTGGGTTTGACGAACGTTGTAGATGACTCGGAAGGCTTCATCCGGCCCAGTTTGATGGCCACTATCATTTAAGTGAGAACCGATCTAACTGGAAATGGGCTTTATCGAACCGTTGCGAAGCCATTTTAGGGGGTGTTCACGAATCCTTTCCTGCAGCCGCCTTGTGGACCTCCCAACGTAACCTGCTTGACAATAACAGATGAGAGAATAAACACAGAAGGACGAAGAAAACCTAGGTAGGATATCTTTGAGATGTGGCACCAGTACCGAGCAGGTATTGAACGATAAGATGACCTGTACTGCATGATAGGCACTCTCAACTGCATTACTAATTCGGCGGGTGATAATTTCGCTGGTAGCTTACCCCTTGTATGATAGGGTGATAAAGACAAGCCTTTCCATCCACCGTCTGAACAGTTTCATGTCTCACTTTTGGTTGCATGTTTCTGTCCAGGAATCGTTGCGGGTATCCATTTTGACTCAGCACATCTCGAATGTATTGGATTTCGTCTGATAGAGTATCTGACGTACCTATCCTTTTGGTTCTGTTTTTTAAGTGGTAAACCAAATTTCCCTTATACTTCAGCGGAACAAAGCCGGGGAAGTGCGTATACTATCAGTTCTACGAAGTATGGCAACATTCAGAAATCATCATCATAACAGCCATGAGCCTGACCAAAAGGTACTGTGGCTCGGGCCACCGCTCACCTCAACAGTGACGTGGAATATCCTAGAAGAAAACGTTACTAAGAAGGTTTAAAATTAATAAAAGAAGACTAAGCGGAAGAACTAGAAATGGCATGGATACAGGTACGCCATTGACTGCGACACATCGCCATCTCGGATAGCGTCTCTAACCAGTGGTTTGAGTGACCACGAGGACATCATCCAGGTAGGCGACACCTACCCACTTTGCTCAATGGAGAACATTCAGAACCGATAGTTAGTTATTCATCTCTACTTGGATAGTGACTGTAATGTTGGAGTGCGCACGATTAAAATCAGCTAGTAGATATCGTGTATCATCTGTCGTTTCTTAAGCAAAATCTATCGTCTACATAGCGCCTATAGAAACGGAAATTATCGACTACGTGGCGTAGTTCGTTGGTTTCTAGTCTGGCCATGAATATGTCTGCCAGCAACGGACCTAATGGATCTAACTGACGTGAGACCTGCCAACATTCCGTTTGTTTGGTTGTATACGGTCCACCACCGCAAGTTGTTCCGGTTACACTGATTACAGCCGCAAAGACTCAGAATGGTAATGACGAAGTGCTTAACCTGCCTTACTTTCAAACTACCCCTGCGCGAACTGTTTGTACCTACTCGGATTCATCGAAACTTCACAGGATTGGAACATACATCTTCCCGGTTCTGAGCCAGGCTCTTGCTCACGGAACGACCGGTCCTATGCACATTAATTGTGACGCATGACTTCGCTATTCTCATCGTTATCCTCACCCCGAGACTAAAGAACATTCAATATTCTGACGTAAAGATGGAGAACAGATAGAGCTTATTTTGCGAATGCTCTTGGTCTAGACAGTTGTAATTTACTGAAGACTGTTAGTTATAGTGTCTAGCGCCTCAAGAATTCTCAAGTGTTTATTGTTTTTTTCTCAGTCGATATCGGGGTTTGTTTGGGACTCATCGAGTGGAGATAGTCAAGAGCGCTACTTCGAGTGAATAACAATCTGACACATAACACGGGTTGCTGATGTGGATGTTGCTTCTGTTACCTCATTTTTTTCTAGAGTTCTTTCGAGAACAGAGCTGCACTGGAGTGTTAGGTTAACTGAGAGCATCCTGAAACACTTGGTCGTTTTTTCAAGTTCCACATCAAGCGTTTAGAGCATTGCTTAGGAAGTACCCTCTGAAATTACCGTATGGACGTATTATCTTAAAACTACTATTTTTCTTATCAATATATCATGTTGTGAATTTTGTAGCGGTTCTTCCTGTTTCATCAGTTCTTTCGTCCATTTGCTCCATTTTTTAAAGTTTATTCTGCCGTCTATACACTGAGTTTTTTATCCTGTGTGACATACAAGGTCACATGTAAGCTGTACATTACCAGGCTGTCCAGACCTGTTCAGAGGCAGTTACAACCGCCGGGTTAGAACTCTCGGTCATGTGAGTAATGGTCGAACTTTGATACTGTTGAACTGTCACAAAGTTTCTTGTTAGTTCGACTTGAAACCAAAACAGTCGACGTGGTATACCTCTTCGTTTGTCCCTTTCACACCAACTTTTCGCCCCGGTTTACTCCACTGTTTGGACTTGTTTCTATCGCTTAACCTTTTTTCATACAAATGTTCGTTTTATAGGCATACTTCGGTCACTCCCATTGGGTGCATTACTTTTTACATGCGGGTCATTTAACAATATCAGGCTGCAAAATGTCCAAGTCGCTGAAAAATTTCATTACGATTCGAGACGCACTGAAACAATGTTCCGCTCGACGTCTGCGACTCACCTTCTTGCTTCATTCCTGGCAAGACACAATGGATTACGGTCCGGATACTCTAGCCGAAGCGGTTGCCTATGAGAAAATGCTAGTAGTAAGTGGTGCTCGTGTTTGCTGGTCCATTGTTGTCGATATTAAACAGCCTGTTGAGTAGGTCGTGTTTGAAAGTTCCTTTGAATGAGTCTAATACCGTTTGCTGGTGCATACTGACGACGTTCTTCTTTGTTTCTGTTCCAAATTGTCAACCTACATTCCTCATTTGGGGATTCAACTCATTCGTGTTTATGGACACATGATTCAATCCTAGTTGGATGAACTGTTAGGTCTGAAGAACCTTTCCTGTTTTTCAGCCATTGTCTAAAGAAAAGGAAAGCTACCAACAATTTGTGGTGCGGTCGAAGGATTCATTGTGGTTCATTGTTAGTTATCAAAAGTACGATTGCTGTCTTTTGTTTGGCTTGCCCAGATTTCTCTTTTAAGGTTC
Source organism: Paragonimus heterotremus (assembly GCA_013368495.1). NCBI lineage: Eukaryota > Metazoa > Platyhelminthes > Trematoda > Plagiorchiida > Troglotrematidae > Paragonimus > Paragonimus heterotremus. Next base: position 15,576 of record LUCH01005514.1, on the reverse strand, counting down.
AACTGCTTTTACGCCCGCGGGGTACTTCCTCGTTTAATTTTTTCATATCTCTATTAACTATCTCTTGTTTTCAGCACCTTTATCCATTTTCGCTTCTATTTGTTTTAATAATTGAGCTGTGAGTACATACGCATATACTTAATCTGTTGATTGCACTTTTTGAGTAGTCGTTGGTTGTTTAATCGTGCATCGAATTCGTAACTGTTATGTGTACTTAACCTTTTTCGTATACAGGACTTCCTTTACAATGCAACCAGTCTGCATCTGATGGCCAATGAATGTCATCCCACTTCCGCACACGATAGCGTTACTTCTGCAACCGGCACATTGATGTCTCAGCTAGTGAAAGCCCAGCATGATGTGTATGAGGCGCTTTGTGGTATGTTCTGTCGAAGCTATGTGTTTTCGCCTTTCGTTATTCATTAGAATTGCTGTGTTGGTGCGCTGTCCCCTCGACGTTTGGTTTGGATATAACGACGGATGTTGTGTCTTGGAATTTAGTTGAACTATTTACGTATCGAACCGAGCTTAATGTAACCGTAGAGTGTCAGAACAGTGTACGTTGTGTGGATCTGTGTTAGTCACGGTTCCCGAGAATCTATTTTATATTAACCTGTGGGTTACTGCGTGATTCCGCTAGACGCCGACAAGTGTGCCTTAGAATCAGTGAGCATTCTGTATTGTGACGATTTAGATGGACGACACCTATTGAACACGCGCTTGTGCACTCGGATGTATCAGTTCACCTTAATCCCTTAGCAACTACTGTATGTCTTGAGTGTCATAGGATGCCGTTCAGCATACACACAGTTGTCATGATCACAACGATCAGCAACCACAGTCTCCCCTTCATTCCTGCTGTCTCATTAACAATCTCACCCAGCTGTAGAGTGGTCTATTGCGGGATGTGACTCAGAACTACAACATACACTGCACATATTCGTCACACTATAATGTATGTACAAGCATACGTTTACACAACTTGGAAGCAGCACAAAGTTGCTGTTCGTAGCATGATGGCTGTGTACATTCGGAAGACGGTATTTTCAAGTCATAAGACTGTCCACGGTCAATCGTGACCAGAGGAAGCTTCTGACAGTAGGACCAATTAATAACAGTGATACTGCCGCGCCGTGATTGTATAGCCCCAATCAACACAAAGCAGTTGGCCTGGAAAGTTTTGTATTTGAGACAGCCATGTAGTTCAGTTAGACACCTCTACATGGGTCTGCTTGTATACTTTATTACTTTAAGCTCCGGCTGTGGTCACAGTTTCCGGTGAAGCCGGTTTTTGTTCCAGACTGCAGCGGCTTCCTTCATATCCTTTGGGATTGTAAATTGCATCGTTGGTTGTCATCTTTGTTTTTATACTCATGCGTCCTGCTTATTATGACTACTTATTCAGCCGGTAAACATGCACATATCGCAGGTACTGCTCACTGAAAACTGTTCGCTGATCGGCGAATTGAAACGTGTTCGATATCATTTAAGTAGTTGATGAGGGACTATAAAACTTACAGTCTTTGGAGCAAAAAATAATGTCTTCCCTTCACATGATTTAAAGTGCTAGGCGTTTTTGTGCTGTCCAATGGTTCCTTCTGCCGTTCACGCGGTAAGATACAGTAACAGAAAAAAGTCTTTACTTGGTTGTCAAAAAGTGTGTTTTCATCGATACATAGTTGGCAACTGAGTTCTTTTTTGATTAGATTGATGTTGCGGTTGTGGCGCACAACAAACAGACAGCGTTCATCTATAAGGACTAACTGTATCGCGATTTACCATCCAACTTGATTTTTGGACAGTCCTTACGTTTTCAAGTGAGACTCAATTGTGAAAAGTCAGAGCTTCGACTGGATTCCAACAAGCGATAGAAACAGCATGCCCAAACGTGGCAAGTGCTGTACAAGCCGAGCTACCAGGCCAGATCGGGAGCTCGGAAATTTCCCATTTGGACTCTGCTACCCATCATCATTAGTCCCCCGAACCACTTGTTAGTAATACAGTTTCTGTGCTCAACAGTAGCGTTAATTTATTCCAGCGTGAACTGTTCGAGAAATTCTGCGGAAGCAGTCGATCTCCTGTATCATTTAGTGGATTCCATATGGGACAGTGGGACGAGTGGGTCTCACCTAAAGTCATAAATCTGCCAGACTACTTATTAGTAATACAATCCTTACGTTGTTCATCATTCGAGCGGTGACTCTATCTTTAGTGGTCATTTCATTCTACATGTTTCCATCAAAACCCGTGCTGCTCAGGGGAATCCAGTTAATGAGGAATGTGTTTCATTTATTGTTCTGTGCTCGTTCGTTATCAGCAAGTCCGTTGTATAACGGTTGTCGTTAAGCTGTGATTTCGGAACACGGACCGATAGTAATGAGCTGATAACCCCCGACAAATTCGAGGAATTGTTTATCGTCGGTTCACATGTACACAGTACTCGCTGATAAATTTATCATCTTCGTTTTTGATGGGAAGCACATGTAACATGTTGGCTTTTCAATCTTTTTTGTCATCTTGTTTTGTAGATTCTTGCGATACGCGACGTGCCATGAGTGTGCTTAAAGAACTTATTAGCTTCGCTGACCAGTATGCTTTGGTTCAGGCTGAACCGAGTATGCCGTTAATGGATCGCACCAACCAGGTTTTTATGGTGGCCTGCTTCGTACTACGCTTACTGCGAGTTCTCGGAGTGGCTGACCTCACTGCCGCATCTAGAGGCACCCCTGTTCCTGCAGACGCTGTCGTCGCTGGTGGTCCGCTTCCTGCGGAAACTGACCCTATTCTTGTGGAAACGTTTTGCAAGTTAGACCCATCAACCCTATTGAGTAGGAGTTGGTTGTCTTTAGACTCTCCATCAGTAGAACGTTTGGCATCTGCTCTGTTTGTGGGTTTAAGAGCAGCTAATAACTTGAGTGATGTGTTGCTGTCATCCGGTAAGTTCATATGCTTGTGTGTGGTTATTTTGTAGTACTGGGACAATGATAATTGATTGAAATTGATGAACAAGTGACTTGTGATCAAAGACAATATATACGTACACTGATCGATGACCATGGTGAAACGTGGTGATTCATAACAGTCAAATACTGATACCTCTTTAGCGTGTTATTTTTGTTTAAGGCGTATTTCAAACGCATGTTGTGTTGTCTACAAGATATTTCTTTATAAAGTTCTACTATTATTTTTCACACAACAGGAGCTGATAACCATGAAATGTACTCGTGTTTCTGGACACAGTTGTTAAAAGCTTTCTCAGAAAGTTTGTCTACTCTTTTTCATTGGTGTTTGTGATGTTTCTGACGGTGCATTTGACTGTGTCTGTGTTTTTGGCTTGTTTAAAGGAGGCGCGTTTTCTACTATTTTCCAAATTATGACGAATAAAATACAGAGGGATTATAACTTGGATCTCAGAAACCTTCCGGATGATTCTCAAAGTGAGTGCAACAGTTGCTATTATATCATCGCGTACTGAAGCAGTTTTTTGTTCACTCACCTGTTTGTCACAAACGTAGAACCGTGTTTGACACACGTTTTTCACTTATACATGACCCAGTCAATTTACATGCCGTTGTAAAATGACGTCCTACACAAGCCAACCGGTAAACAAATAAATAGTCTACAGTTTTAGAGTCCTGATATTGCTGCCCTGAAAATATCCAGTCAGTTTGTCACTTTTCGTGACTTCGTTATTCACATTTTGGCAACCCCCGGTTTAGTACTTGTCTTTTCCCCAACGATGTTTTTGTGATCTGCACTTTTCTCAGTAAAAACTAACACTGAAACCCCCTCTTCTTTTTCTATTGTTAATTCCATGTGACCGGTCATAACCTAGTTAATCAAATTTGCTTTGCCTAAATTCAGTGTGTCTTGAACTGGCCGTTAAGTCAGCAACAAAGGAAAGCCTTTCCGACTTGATGTGTAAGCCCTTCGCATTAGAAACGGAAGTCTGGCCCATCGTGTTCCAACTTCTCTATCAACTGGTTTCCGTTCGGCAATCTGTTCGAAGTGAGCTTCTCTCTGGCACTCATGCGGATAAGGAAGTGAAACAACGTATACTGACTGCCTGTGATCGTATGAGAGATGTTGACCTGGTCGTTGCTGGTGTTCGCTTGCAGGATCGGTGCACGTCTGCAGAATTGTCTCTTGGAGTTCAGTTGGCCCCCTTCTTGGGACTGGTGGATCCTTTAATACTTTCCGAAGAAGTGGAAACCAAATCAAAGGTGACAAATCGTTTTGAGATTTTACCTTTGTGTCTGTTCCTGTGTGCGTATTGCGCGGAAAGTGTGTGCACTGTCATCACCCACCCGTCAACGGAGCAGTGTTGCAACTGTGATTAAGGCCCAGGCATCGATTGGCCAGAGTATGCTTTTAAATTGGTTTAGTCTACCAATTTCTTCATAAAAAACCGATGAGTGACTAAATGGTTGAGGGGGCATGGAAGAGTTATGTTAGTCGACTTGTTCTGAGAATAGGATAAAAATGCCGGTGATGCTGTCAAGATGCTTTTCGCGTCGCATTCTAATTACTTTTTGGCTGTTGGCGTTACACTAGATTACTTTTAATGACTGTCCATAGTTGAATCCTATTTTTGTGTGCTGAAGAACTCTAACTCCCACTCGAATTTTTAAGTGGTAAATTCTGTGTGAAAGGTGCGATGCCACATTTTTTGGGTAAGATATCCAAACGACACAGTTGGATGGTAGTATGTGGCCAGAAATGGGCTGGTTGAATGGCCGGTGAGATCACCAGACTTGATTCCTTTAAGCTTTCCTCCCTGAGGTTGCTTGAAACAGAAGGTTTACAGAAGCGGTCCGAGGAATATAGAACCATATGGAAAATGTCCGTGGCATATATCTAAGTGTCTTTGGAGAGATCATTTAAAAGGCGCACCTACGTGAGGGTGTGTGTATTTCTATGTTAGAAAAAAATTGAGACAGTATTTCGAACATATACTTTCCAGTGTACGTTATTTTATCCAGATATCGCGTGCCTTGCCATAAACCTCATTCTTCTCGGGTAGGTGTTATGTTTCTGACAATTGTTTCCTTTGCTTTTTGTCGCAATCGGTATTCAAAACCGTATCGATAAAAAGTGTATCTATCACACACTTGATCAATATCCGAGAGAACATGTACACGGTACTTAGGAAATTAGGATTGATAGTCAGTGTATTTCAGACGTTCGCTTGGCGTTGGAGCTAAGTTCATATTAAGTCTTTTATAGCAAACACACAAATACTAGGAACATGTAACTAAATTGATATATCCAGAGAAACCCTATCGTCTTTGACCACTGTGGTAGATAACCCACTGTGATGTATGATCGCTTGACCACTTGGTGACGTCTTTCGAAATTCAGTGGTATCAAGATAAAATTATCAGAAAACGTAGTGTTTATCGGCTTTGATCATGAAGTTACTGTAAACGACACATCGCATGACTCTGAACGCCTTCAAGTTCTTAATCGTGGAGGATTTTAAAATGGGGCGGCTTGTGCTGAAACTTTCTTACTTTTTAAGCCAAGTGGCGTTGCTATTGTCGTGTCGTGAAAACCAGTGACGAATTCCGCTTCTTGAAAGCGAGTAGTTATTGAATTATGCATCGCTGTAAATATCCCAACAGTATTTTTAGAGGGTCCGTAGAACAAGGCAACCAACACTACTCTCACGCTGTCATTCGTTCAGTCACCCTTTGGTTGTGTCCTAAACTAGTTGATTACCTGAATATGTCTAAGCCTACACAGTCACGCTACGCGCTTTGTCCTCACCAAGGTTTATTTCCATAAACTAACATGAGCTTCCCGGGCTACATTGAGTGCTGCATTGTGTCTGTGTAGTTTAATGGGTCACATTAGTGGGCATACCTACGATTCATCTTGAACCGACAGTGCATGTTTCATTTGACGCAGCTAGTACTTTGTTTTTGGATACCGTTTTTTCGCCTCAATTACTTTGACACTTGCAACTTTTGCTCCGATGAGTTCCCACCATTTGTGCGTCAGTGTCTAGTTTCCACGTGTTGATCATCGTCTGAAGGTTAATGATGAACGGGCGGTCGCATATTGCACTAGTTTCCAATCGTTTTTGTTTCTATTCCAGCGGGATTCAGAGAAGAAGGCCATGAAGACACAGAAAAACGAGGCAAAGGACGATGTTGGCCGTCAGCCACCCTATGAACTCTTTGTAAATCAGCGTGATAAGTATTCAGCGTTCGATAATAAGGTACGTTTAACTCGTTTGGTTTGTTGCCGCAGCCTAAGAGGCATCTGTCGCATAGCATCTTCACTGTGGTCGCTTTTGATTAAAAGACCAAACGGCCTACTAATTGGATCAACCACCCTTTATATATAATATTTTCGACGAAGATTAGCTTGTAGAGTTAGTGGTTTTTGTGACCGCGTAACATTTCTCAGTTGTGCTCCATTCTGTCTTCGCCCTTCTTAACTTTAGTTTAGTTTAGTCTAGTTTAGTTCAGTTTTTTGCGAAGTTCATTCAAACCGGGTCGCTAAGACTATCCTTGTCCGTCTTTACTATCATAATTTCTGTTCGTAATAGCAATTTATGAATACGTTTTATCTGCCGTGACCATACGTTAAAAAACTTGTTGGATATTGTTCACATTTACCTGTTACGCAACGTTTTATTACAAACTGTCCCATCGTACCATGGTTTCAAAAAAGAAGCCTTGGGCTCATTGAGGAACTTGACCCAGCCTGCGGCACTTGGACGCGCGCATTGTTTAATTAGTTCGTTTTTCCAGTCCTGTTGGATTCACATCTGATAAATTCTGACTAAAAGTGGTTGCTTTCCCGTTAATTTAATTGTCTGAGTTGTCTGAACACTTGCCGAGCACGAACTGTCGGCAATTGACGCGACCGTATTGATCTCCCTTTAATAAGACAAACATTTCGTTAGCAAATCAATACGTCATATTATTACCGACTTGGGCGAGGTGATAGTTCCAAGGTGAACGCGCTTGTCTCTCAACTTGGAAACGTGCAGACAAATGCACTCCAGTATGACACGAACGTACGCAAAAATTTCTCGGGCACTGGGCATGTGTCGATATCTATACTGATTTAGATGTTATCTCTGGCTGCTTTATGTCTACAGTGTGGACAGCCAGGTTCATGTTTATCTTGACCAACTTAATCCGTTTGCCGGGCATGTACATATCGTTTCGTCGAGAACGACCGATGCATTCAGATTGTCTAAAGTAGGATTGATTTGTATTATCTCGGTATACTTAGTATCGCTTGCGTTCCATGGTTTGTGATCGACGAAACATCGAAGTTTAATACTTATAGGTGATCGGTTTTCTGTCGGGATTTTCCAATATTCCTTGAGGGACATCAAAGGTAATTGCACCATCCGTTTTCGTTTTTTGTCGTCCACATTGCCGATTTGTTGGGGTTTTAGAGTAGCCTGCTAACAAGAGTCCGTTACTTACGTTTCTGTTTTATCAGCTTAGCAACCGCAGGAGCATTACTACCATTTTGAAACGGTAGGAAATCTCTTCCATTCCTTTATGGATTGCCATGTGTGCTTTATCACCATTTCCGTTCTGTCCACCTCGCCCCTCCATTTCGACGCTAAAAAGACGACTTCTGTTATCTAACCATTTACCAGATGTAAATGATGCTCAGCTTACACGAACACGGCTACCGGGCCTTTTTACTATCCCTGTTCGGCACGTGACCAGATGGAGAGATTAGCTAACTCAATCAAGGCATATTCACTCATCGGTTAACGGTTGTTGTACGTAAACTCATCTGGGGTAAAGAAACAATTTGTGTTCGTGATGGCACATCAGCCCGAGTACCCAAACGTAGCCAGCGCGTTTATTTTGAAACAAACGGTGTTTACATTGTACGTGCTGGTTTAAATGTTCAGCTGGTTTACCCTGCGATTTGTTGCACTGAATCAACCGTCCTGTTCCGCTCATTTCCTTTTTGTACGTCAAGCATGCGCACGCTTGCACCCAATGAATGTAATTAAGGTGCCATATTTTCTCATACAAATACGGCCAGTGTTAACATATCCCTTCTACTCAGCTGGTTTTTTAAAATTTTTATCTGTGATTATATTACCTTCTTTATACCACTAATCTGTTTAATGTTACCCTACAGTACGCGAACTAACTGGAAAGTCACCGTTCTTGCGCCATTTTGGTATATGTTCAACCCAGCAAGTTCTTTTTTGAATAAATTTACAAAAATGCCATACGCAACGTTCCTTGTGTGCTTTTCTGGTTAAAATGAAATCGAAACAGTATTAATAGGAAAACTTAAGAACAGATGCAAAATCAAGCTGTTCAACAAAACTTTGATGCCACATTGTTTCGTTCACCTACCTGATGAGTGATGTTCACTCTGTAATCGTTGTTGCACGTATTCCATTATGGATTTGGACGAGTGTGGCTCATTGATTGACCTGTGTCCAAGATCTGGTCGGAATTTCTCTGCCATGGCTCCAAACAAGCTAGTGGTATGTGACTGTACGGACTGTTGACCGTATAGCAAAGTAGGACAAAAAAGGCTCTATTCTGTCCGGACTACTTCGTTGCTCGTTTCCCACTTGAAACCACAAGTGTTTATACAACTCGTTTAGGAATCATCGAAAAAAGTACCATACCATATCTAACCATTTTCTGTACTCTCACCGAAGTACGCCTACATCCTCGATGGAACTGGGCATAATACCGTGTTACTTGGAGTGGTCGCTGGAAAAGTGTTATCTTCAACGACAAATAGAAGTTCGATTTGAAAGACCCTTATATGTAATCACGTTACTGACACAAACCGTGAAGGGGACACAAATGATTTCCTTCTTATAAACATAACGACAGTTTGTTGATGGTTTAAAGATTCTCTTCTGGAAGAAAAACGGAGTTAGTGATGGTGAATGAAATTCAGACGAATTTCTCACACAAGCACATCGATGCACACTTCTTGTTTTTCGTTGCTGGAATGCATAATGAAAACTTTCTTTTCGAACAAGTCAGTGCCTTAGCACATGCATCTCACTTATATGGGTTATATTGTTTTAATCTAGAAAAGTTGAGTATTCGGATTAATCAACATAGAGTTCTGCCTTAAATCCTATAAAACAAAACACATTGAAAACCACAACAGCAAAATAAGGCAAATTTTTTATCATTTTGACGCAAAAGAGCGCACTTGTAAGTATAACGGAATATTCATCTCGTTATTTTGAACTATCTGGTTAACTACATGCAGGGGAGGTTTATTTCATTTCCGAAAAAACAGAAACCCTATTTCATTAACTTATGGTTTTCGGCCCTCAGTACTGTTTCCGAAACTTGCCCTATACTTGTTTTTTACGATTTTATGTTACGTGATTACTGTCGATTCAGTTTTTCCTTAATTACAAAATTACCGTATCGGATTTGTTTGGTGTTTTTGTTCAATTCTACAAAAAATAAACTTTGGAAATTGAACTAGGTACTTATTGCTTTATAATTTTTTCGCCCACTATGACAAAAAGTTAATGTATATGTTTGTGTTGTATCCGGTCTGTTTGTTGTTTCATTTTCCCACTGTTCGATCAACCAGTGTTTTTCACATTTTACTCAGTTTTTTTTAATTATATGAAAGCCGGTGCTAGTGAGTATGCTTATATTACACTTGCACCACCATTTTTTTAAAATAAAATCCCTCTATACAGGGTATGCCAACCCACGATGCTGAAGGAAAAGAAATTTCTAAATCACAATTAAAGAAACTGCAGAAGTTGTATGAAGCGCAGGTCAAGCGCCATGCAGCTTTTCTGAAATCCAAAGCGGTCACGGAGAAAAGTGGATAGACATTTCACTTTCCTAGTTCTGAAAGTGGATAATTTTAACCTTTTATTGAAATCAGAAATGTGATCCTCTTTTTTATCACACCGTTTTTTGATGGACAACATTTTTGTTCATCTATACAACTTATATGTTTGACCGATCCCCCATATCTTGATGTTAAAGGTTTTGTTGAGAATTGCTTGATCTATCCTTCACCTTTTGCAGTTTCTTTTGATAATACATGAGGGATATTCTGGATTATTTGCTTTCTGACTTTTCGTCATGTGACGTTTTCAGTTCGATCAGTCTCCGGTTGTTCTACTTTACAGATTGTTGAATGATGATCCCTTAACAACGGCTGAGGTGAACCTTGGAGAACGTGTTTTTAGTCCAGTGATTTCGACTCCTCTTTGGTGTGTGCAACGTAGGTTTTTGCCAAATCGACAATAATGTTGTTTGCACGTACTCAGCCGCTTCGGCATTCGTTGAGTCATGTATTTTTGGTTTGTCTCAGTAGTCTCCCTATACACGGAAGACAGTTTTAAGCAACCATCCAACTTTCATGTCAAACACGAGGATGTTGAAAGACTGCTGTCTCCTCAAAATCTGTAGGGGCTATCATTTTAATTTCCAATCCACCGTACGTTGACTACTGTTGTAAGATTGCTGTTCAGGTTTGTTACTACGCGTCAGATCAACATTGTGATCATTTGACACCCGGTTGTTTTTGTTTTATTTCGAGTCATTTGAACCTATTTTAGGAAAAAGGTTAGTCATCCACTGTCATCTTCGTCGGCTAGCCTGTATCGGATGGGTTGTTTTTGTGAAGAACACGGCAGTCTGTCAGCGTGTGTTTAGAAGTGCAAAAATGGTGTCCGAAGTAATAAGAATGCAGTTGTTTACGGTGGTTGTGTCGTGTGTTGTCCATGCCGATGAGGTATGTACCGTGCTGCGTTCTGTTCAGTGCAGCCGTTTGCTGTTGGAAGAAACCACAAGATGACGCGATGCGTGGGCCGTTGAAGTCCCTATGATCAAGGCTGATAAGTGTTGCATACCAGATTGCCGAAGTCGCAGCCATCCACACCGCTTGAAAGCACTTTCACGCAGTGTATCATAGCCCATAGATAGCCTGTATCTGCTTCAGTGATTCTCTATCATTTTCGCTTAGTTTTTTGCATTCATACATTTGTACTCTATTCGTTAGTGCACTTCGTGAGCTATTGTCAAGATCAGTGGTAACCCGGGCCATTGTGTCCGCGTGCACAGCTCATATCCAAAAGTGGTGATAAAGTGATCTACATGCCTTGGACATTCCAGCGTGGGTGCTGTCAACTTATTTCATACCCTTTCCGATACCTTGACTTAGCTCATGGTTTGGTCTGTGTAACGAGGTTGACTTCACTCCATATTGCCAGGTTGTGAGTAAAACTCTAGGTGTGACCGGCGAATTTTGTTCAGTCTAGTCCAGTTAACCCGAGCATTAGGTGAAGAGGAGTAACTGTTAGACTCGCTGTTTTCTTTGTCAGTCGTTTCGTCGAGAATTGTGCCTGTGTCCCGCCGCGCTATTTGCGCACTTTCGATCACTTAGCTGCTCATATCCCTTTCGCGATAAACGACGAGTAGGACGGAGAAGTCGGGTCAACAGGGAAAAGAGAGGCTTCAGCGTGAGCAACTGTTCATTTATATACAAAACGTATGTCTGTTTCCAAAAGTTATCGGTTATTAGTTTGATTTAGTAGTACAGTGAGGCCACGAACACCTTAGTTTAATACGCTACGGTCAAAAACCGTAGTACTCGCTTCGTTCCTCAGGTTCGGCTAAATGGCGCTGTCAGGGAGTTAATTTAAGTCCAACTTGCGCATCTTTTTTGTGGGTTGAATAGCACAAATGCGCGGTGGATTGTAATGTACAAGGTATTGGCGCACAATGTGGATGCCACAGTTTATTAATTTGTAGGTCTCCAGTGTACTACTCATGTTATTGATTTGCCTCCCCTCGCCAACAGTTTTTCCTTGCATACTTTTGATATACTCCTAAATTTTTTATTTTGTCGTGCCATCAGAAACACTAATCCAGGGCGAAAAAAATCTCTTGCAGTTACGTAATCCGGAGAAACGTTCGGTTAGGATGGTTGCAGTGATGTTCTGTGGGATTATGCTCATTTTCTCAAATAGGCCAAGATATACAGTCAGTATTATGAGAAGACCTAAACATCCCTGCAATTTTGCATCAATGGGCTGAGACCTTATCATTTTAAGGTATTCTGTCTGTACTTCTTTTTGTTGCTTGAACGATTGGCGGTATATCCAAAAGGTTTCAGCTCACTCCTCATATTTGACCAGATCGCAGTCCATTTGCGGACCGAGCTACCGCCATCATACGTTTTGAGGAGGTCCATGCTATCATCGAGTCACCCAATTTACGTAAAGGTTGTTATCTGTCAGCTTACCTTCCCCGTGTACACTGATCGCCAACTTTTTAGGTTATTGTCGATTAGTACGCCGTGGTCGGTAAAATTGTGTCGGATAAAATTTAAAAATAATACGCAGGACTGATTGAGAATTGGCGACGGTATAGTGACCGGCCTCGTCGGGAGTCACGTACATGGTGGATATTGCGACGCTACAGCAGCAACAATTTACATTACTTATTCGGTGTGAGTGGCTGTCCCTACAGGACGATACTCATCATAATCATAAGAGCCATGGGCTTGGCCAGAATGTACTGTGGCTCGGGCTATCGCTCACCTCAACAGTGAAGTGGAATATCCTAAAGGAAAGCTTTATCAAGAAGATTGAAAATTAATAAAAGAAGACCAAGGGGAAGAACTAGAAATGGTATGGGGTACAGGTACGCCATTGGCTACGCACACTGCCATCTCGGATAACGTTTCCAACTAGCGATTCGAATGGTCACGAGAACCCCAGCCAGTCAGGCGCCACCTACCAACTTTGCTCAATGGAACAGTCAGGCTCTTCATATTTCGTGACCGCCTGGTTTCACCCAGCTGTTGGTGGTCTCAGTATATACCTCACGGTACGCTAAACAATCAGATGGCATGCGGAATACGCGACCCAACCATCGCAGGCTATGCAACGCGACTCGTTGACAGGACAGCAACTCTGAACGAAAGCAACGCATGCCTGATCCGCACGCGATCTGGGTACTAGAAACCACTTTGTCGAATTTTTTTTCACTGGTGTATTTTTGAGTCATAGTGATTATTATCCAATCAATGTGCAAATAATGAATGAACCGCTCGGGCGACCGCACCGTTTAAAGCGGATAACGTTTTGAACCGTGAGTGAACTGGTCACGTGTTCATTCATCAGGGTGGATAATCAGCACCCTAGTGAGGGACACATGGTTTTACCCGTCTGACTTGATATCCTAGTGCAACACGAGGTTCATTGACGAGGTGAAACACTATCAGCCCCACGTGTACGATTAATGACGTTCTGGTGGGTGGACCACTTTCTGTTGAGTATATACACTTTTACGCAGAAAGCTGTCTAGTAGAACTATCAAAAGGCTGATTTGTATGCTTTGAGAATGGCGCTGCTTCAGAGATATGGCTTGGTAAATTTTAATGCTTATTGCATCGGTTAATCGTAATGCTACACCACTGTCGAGGTTTTGTCGTACAAACAAGTCATCTAAGCTGTTTCTTGACTAATATACCACGTTAGGTGTAATCACAATTCACACTGGCGGAAAAAGTTGACTGTCTCTTACAATGTCGACTTATACTGTGGCAACTGACTTTCGTGTGGTCACTATAGGTCGGATAACTGTAGTTAGCCAATTTTGTCCGACCCTTGTCACCGGATAGCCGGTTGCATAAAATAATTGACGCTAATGGTCGTCTACTGATAGCGAAATCAGTAGGTGAATAATTACCCATCAAAGATGTAAGCAACGAATGCACTTGCATTTCTCTCCCGATGACTTCATAATCCAAATGGCTGCATTTCATTGCTCCTAGCGATTATGTAGTGAACGAGTTTAATAGAAGTAGTATGTAACCACATTCGAAGTGTTTTGAGTTGGAGACCGTTCACACTTGGTTATAGCCTTTGCATTCAGAGGAGCCTTTTGGTCCGACCACGTTGAAAGGAAGCAGTGGACCCGAGTTTCGCTCTTATTGGAGCTCATCAGTAGTTCATATCCTCAATCGGACCAAAGTATACGCCGCAGCTCTAATGACAGAGACCAGCGCACTAACCACAACGCTAGTAACCTCACACTATGCATAACTGAACGATCATTTCTAACCGACCAACCACAACCTTGTGCGATGGTATTCAGCTTGCCCGATTATTTCGAAAAGAGAATAAACAGAACCACTCTGCCCAATCTAATCGATAACCTGATGATTAGGACTTCTCACTTAGGCTGAGGTTACAAACCTCGGTTCTTATTTTGTACCAGGTTTGTGATGCCTCTGTTGTACGATCTTCCAAGAACTTTGGGTATGTCATCCAACTGATGTGAGCGGACCTCAGTCGTATTTTACGTACGTTTGCTTTTCGAGCCCACGTGCACCTAACCCTGCCTTGTGCATATTGTATCAGGCTCATTCGGGTTGCCAATTCCTTGGTCAGTCTCCTGATGGGTTTCGGGTACATCTGATCAGATAAGTAAGCCTATTTTCGATAACGAACATGCGTGTATGTTAATATCTCATTTGCGTATCCTGCTTTACAACTCTTCCTCTCAAGGAACGAGCCACTTTATTCTTTTGACTTGCCAAACGATTCTTTAGTGTAGACTGGCCCTGGAATCCACCGGTTTACTTCCCGTTGAATCATAGGTCTCACGCTGGTTTGAACTGTTCAGTATGACACAGTTAAGTCCCCCAGTAAAGCCCAAACCTCGCACCAGCTACTCCTGAATGACTGGCAGGAAGACGCAATATGGTATGCTGTGTTCATCGAGCCACAACTCTATCGGCATGACTGAAAGTTGCTTGAGAATGGTTGGTGGAAATTTCTTGTTCGGTGGCCTGTGAATGATGGTTATCGAAGGTAGGTCACATGACAGGTGCTTCAGAGTTCAGCATGATAATGACCATCGCTTTCTCTTGACAATACACGGTGGTGAAAAATGGTTAAAAAAAATTCCCATCTCGCATTTTCGTTCATTTTCCGTTAACGTTCTTTGTTGGGAGCTCATAGCACGTGTCGGGGCAGTAAGAACCACCGCAAATGGAACAGCATATAATAAATGTCACTTGCTTTGCGGCAGTTTGGCTTCCGTCTTGTCAAATAAAGGCTTTTTTTCGAACAGGCCTCGTTGGACCTCGCACTGAAAAGTGTTGACCGGTAGTCCATCAGCTGTTGTCCATAATACATCAGCGGTTTCCTCAACGAGTTCAGCTGGCTCACGAAGTATGAACTTACAGTCCTGATGGTACTTGTTATAACAATGTCTACCCGTTTAAAACAATGACATGACAGCAAATTTCTTGTAGTTGTTTCGATGTTGTTTCTATCGTTTAGGTTTCAGCCATATTTCACATGTGCATTTATTGATTAATGTGCGGCTGATAATCATGATACGCTCGAAAATTCCTCCATGAAAGATCTGGCATTCGTGATAGACGCCTTTCGTCAGGGTGTAAATCTTTTCGCTATTCAAGGCAGTACGATGTTGAATTATCGCTCCATCGTATAAATGAATGAAGTCCGGCTTGATCGTTGTCTGTCTTCCTCTCAATCTGTAGAGACACTCTTGGTTTGCCACGTATTCAACCTATCTTGTTATTTATTTT
>LUCH01005513.1:28717-39004 GCA_013368495.1 Paragonimus heterotremus | reverse complement strand
CTGTGGGTAATATACTACTCGTGAGTAGTGTACTATTCGCAATGAAACTGCCTGTCATACAACAATGACACCCATGAATCTGACCCGAAGGTACTGTGGCTCTCGGCGCCATCTACTTCAACGGTGATAGGAAGTATCCTAGAAGTAGAAGCGTCACTGAAAGAGTTAATAATAATAATAATAATAATAATAATAATAATAATAATAATAACAGCTGGATAAAGTCGTGTGGTGGTCAAGCAACAACGTTTTCACGAAGTATGAATGACCTCACTTCTCTGTCGAGCAAAGCGGGTAGATGTCGCCTGCTGGACTGGGGCCCTCGTGATAATTCAAGTCGCTAGTTAGAAGCGCTACCCCAGCTAACAGCGTACCTGCATCCATTTCGTTTCTATTTCCTCTACTAAGGTCAAGGGGTTTCCTGGTGTTGTTTGCATACGGCGAGATATATAGTTACCAGCTAACTGAAGTTCGTCGACCATAATACAGTGGCAGACATCGACCGACAATGTTTCTTTATTTGCTGACAAAACGGTACATTCCAGGATTTGAAGCCTTTCGGTCATTTGGGTGTCGATTGCTGTTGGACTAGTCGGATACTAAATTGATAATGCCTCATAGTTCACGTTCCCTTTCATGGGCTCTGTTTCGAAAGTAGATAGTGAGCAGCTTTTATCTGACCAGCCCTACGCCTTAACATTGTCAGAAGTGATTATAACAACACTTTCGAGGCCTGATCGAGGTATGTGTATCTTTTTTGTGTGCCCAACTTACTCAGCCTTCACTATGTTCATTCTGTTGCGTCGCCAAATGACTACGGTATTTGCATGTCGTACATTTGGGCACATTAGTATTACCACTTCGTTACTGAATTCACTAACTGTGTAGTGTGCAGGCTGAAATACTGAATGTTTGAATATAGACGAACCTATGTTTAGTATTCAGGTCCCTTCTCCTCCTCTTCTGTATTCTTTTCTCTTCCCGCATACGGTTTGCTTTTTTTCATGGTTGTGTGCCAGATAAACGTCAACGAGAACCACTCATAGTTTGCTGTCAGTGATAATGATGATGATTCAATTCATTTGACCAACAAACTCTTGTTTTTTTTTAATCACCGTTTCCTGTTTCTTCAAGGCAACTCAACTTAAGATTGCATTCGAGCGTCTGTTGAATGTAACCGAACACCTTCGGTATCGGCTGGTCAAACGTTTTGAAAGGTTGCGCTCGGATTATCCGTTGGAATCTGTTCGCGAGTTGAATGATGTGGTCAATCGTCTGTCACATCTGGATCCACTTCTCCGGGCCAATCTGGACAAACTGAACGCGGTGAGCATTGACTGGAATTCTTGTAAGGCATAAGTGAACGATCTGTGTTTATATATGCAGCCATCGCTGATAACCTTCCTCCTACTTGGCCTGCGATATCTAAAGTTCACGCCAAAGGTTGTTTGTCCCGTCGATTGATCAATGTGTGGTTGAACATTCCTCCAACTTTTCTTAAGTGTCTTTTTTACTAAGTTGAGGTAGCCAGATTGTTTACTCGGGCGTGTATTTGAAGTTCAAACTATTCTTCGCTGATTCATTCTATTGTCATCGGGCACATATATGGAGGGAGGGTAGTTTTGGTTTCGGAAAGAAAAAAGTAGTACTTGAATTGTTACTTGTTTCACGCCCTTTTAAAATGGATTGACAAAGTGCACCTCGGATTGTCAATTTACAATGGTTGAGGCCTCATTTAACTCGAAATGTTTCAGAATGTTTCATGATTCTCACTCTCAAACTGACAGTTCACAACCTTTTTCTCCTCTGTGTGGACTTGTCAGTTAAAGGTAGTCGATCGGATCGATAACCCTTCGCATTACAGGCCGAGGCTGTTGCTAGTGGAGCGTCAGTTTGAGGGTGATCATCATTTTGGGCTTATTCGGCCATGGCTGTTGCAAACTGGCAATCCTGGTGAACCCTATCCATACACATGGGGGTACAAAACAAGTTACAACTCAATTACGTTTAAATTTCCCCATCATAAACGATGCTCATAGTGTGATAGATGACCAATTTGGAGGCTCGAGTATTCCAACACTCGGCGGAATACGTCAACGCGACGGGAAGGTATGTCCAAAAGCCCACTACGAGTCGATTGCGGACAACACGGGCAAGCGGACAAGACATGCCAGACGAAATGTGGTAAACGGTCAAATCAGAGGCGCGATTATCCCAACACTCAATGGAATATCTCAACGCGGCGGTGAGATATATTCAAAGTTCATAGCGAATGGATTGCGGACAACCCAGGCAACCAGACGAACGATCAAGGAATGGGAGACAAACAACTCACAATAGAACACGTCAGTCACACACACAAACCAGACAGAAATGCACACGACGTGTGAGTGGAAACCGCCGCTGTGTTGTGGAATGTAATTGCGGTTCATGAACGCGATCGCGTGGGTGGTGTGGGAACAAGCGAGTTGGACAATATTTATGCTTTATTGAACTACTTTTTGATACAGTAGAACTGGTGGTCGAGCTGCTATGAACCTCTGCTCATAACGCGAAGGGTCATCAGTTCGGTCTCTCATTCAGATTACTATCTGGCGAGCCCAAGCGAGGACAAAACCGGTCGTTGAGTGTCGGTTTGTGTGTGCTTCTTGAAACTGTCAGAAAGTGCTACTTTCGGTATTTTCAATAGAATTTTTAGGAGGGACTGTTTTATAGACAGACCCCATTCACAATCAAGTGAATGAGGCTTCCTAGACTGCCGCATTGAACGTCTGTTCCTCCTTAATGAGGTGGTTAGCCCTGAAGTTATTGATTGAACAGCTATAAAGGGAAAGTGAGTTTATTGAGTGCTCATCATTCTCTCCCATCAGTCATTTTAAGACTAGTACACATGATTGCCAAGCAACAACGTGGTCACGAAATATGAAGACCCTGACTGCTCCGCTGATCAAATTGGATGAGTGTCATCTGCCTGGCTGGGATCCTCGTGATCACCCAAATCGCTGGTTAGAGACGGTATCTGAGATGACGCTGTGTCACAGTCAATGGCGTACCTGCATCCATACCATTTCTAGTTCTTCCGCTTAGTCTTCTTTTATTAATTTTCAACCTTTTTAGTAACGTTTTCTTTCAGGATATTCAACGTCACTACTGTTGAGGTGAGCGGCGGCCCGAGCCACAGTACATTTTGGTCAGGCTCATGGCTGCTATGATAATGATGCTGATGACGACTGACTGACTGACCTCTCCTCTGTTGCTTTCATACTTCACCCGTTTGCACATACCCGACGCTCGCTTATGGATCTTTCATGGTTCCTACAACAGCCTTTGATAATTTCAGTGGTTTTATTTCAAACGGTCCAATATCTGGTTTCCATAGTCTGTTACTTGAATTTGAAATGCGACTTAATGTAGGCTTACTGAGTGATCGCTTTCTGACGTTGTCAACAGGCCGGCCTACGTGGATGTCCCACCGATTGAAATTCGACGTGTGCTATACTTCAGCGATCAGATTCCGTGGTTGTTGTCAGTATACCACATTGTTGCCACCTACATAGTGTTTTCGTCAGTAGCTGCACACTTCGGACTTCCCTGTCCACCGTCCTTTGTCAGACGGAACTGAATGTAAACTTCAACACGGCATCCGCAGTCAGGCAGCAAAACTTGCGCGCCTGGCTTGACACAGGCTAAGGAATTTATCCGGGAAACGTCCAGCGTACTGGACAAAGAAGAGCTTAGTCGCAGAAGCTGTCGAACTTATGGAGAACACATGTACTGTGAGTAGAGTTGATCGTTTCGAACTCTCTTGTACATGGCAGTCAGTCCCGAATCGACTTACATTGATGTTTGGAGAAACTTTCTTTTCTAGCATATCTGGTGTAAAATAGCTTCTCGTATATTTTCCAACGTAATTATATTCCGACTGATCGTGGCGATTTCAAGTCTGTTAGGTTTTCCACATACCCCAGATCCACTGTATTTAGCTATTCGGACTTAGTAATGACCTATGGCTTACTGCTTTTCTAGTTTAGTTGCATAATTCTAACCTGTTTTCAATACCATCAACCTTGTAACTGGTCCAGTGGAAATTTCCTCTATGGAATGGAACGTTACTGAGAAACGAAACGTTCGGTTGCTTACAAGTTCTGCTTGAACTATGAATTTATTATCAGCTCCAGACAATTTCCAGCTGCGATGAGCGTCACAGAGAAACTTATTTCACTCTAACGGCGTGTAATTTTCCGGCGTCCGTTATAATTATTCAGTCAACTGCGGTTCTAGTGGCAGATATTTAATAGTGATGGTCGGGGTTTCGTTCCGAATGAAGATGGGTGGACCAGATGATATACTTTGTCATAATATAGGGCAATCGTATGTGCAACTTTTATCAGCAATTTCCGTTTTATTCTACTACAAAGTCTGAACTCCAATACTTTCGGAGTTACTGGATGTAAGGTTGTATCGAGTGAGTACGTGCATTTACCATGGACAGTATTTTCCATACTTCAGCTCATGTCGGTATCCGCCCGGAGTAATCTGACGCGTTTTTTACTAAGATGTGTTTAAGTCAAATCTTTTCTTTTCCTTCTTTCCATGGTCCGAATAAGGACTTCCTTCATAATGGAGAGCGAATTGACCTCAACTGTACGAATTACTGACCTTGGTATTCAACTATTTCCACTTAAATCTGATCACCATAGACAACATATTTGGTTATGACAATTCCGATATAGCGTTTTACCGCTGTTATTATTATTGGACTAGTTGGAAACGATAAGGGTTAGTTCAGAAATGGTTATACATTTATACTTGTTATTCTTCCATTTCTTTGGCACTCGTCAAGACCAACGGCAACACGAACTACAATACCAACGAGTACGGCTGAAAGCTGAAAATGATGATGTATAATTGAATTCCTTCTGTTTTTGGCAAATATACAATCTCGTTTATAGTTGGCCGATGGAAGACGAAGCAGTTGATCTATCGAATGCTTATGGGTCAGAGTGCCGTACCATTAATGGATGGCTAGAACTGTTTTTTTTTTAATATGTAACTTTTTGTTCTTTGAAGTGCTGTACAATCTGTTTAGTGTGACTATAGTACATGCGGGTTCATTGCTTACTTTGACACTCATGCAGAGTCATGTTTGGAAACCAATTTGTGTTACTCGTTGAACTTTGACAGCTTTTGTTATGACTAGTCATTATCACGAGCTTTATTGCACTGATACGCATTCTCCGCTGTCGAGTACGAAATAATGTACTTACCTCATCAAGTGCGATTGCCGGGCACTACAAATATCTCATACTATTGCTCCTATCTACATTTCCGCAACATGACACCATTTGTCCTATGTATGGTCTATTTTTTGACTTGAAAGCAACTACCTTGCGGTTTAACAGTAACCAGAGTAATCCAGTGGAATCTTCGTTTGAATTCTTTTAAGTGTTTTACCAGCTTTTTGTACCTATCGACTAGCCACTGTGCTGTTCTATTCCGTCTGTTCGAGTTAATGGCTGTTTATCTCTAACTGAATGCTGTATAACTGCATTCTATTTCCTCACGCATGCCCCTCCAGATTCCGTCACTCAAGACCGACATTCTTAACCACTGGAATCAATTGCGTGATACTAATCACGCAGCAGTGGAAGCCTCTGCTAGGGCGATTTTGACCAGTCCTATGCAATTGCCAGACGGACTTAAACCCTCTGTGTTACGACAGGAGTTCGCGCTGGCTGCAGAGAAGATAATTTCCAAGCATCGACACCGTTTGCCTCAGCATGAGCGATTCAACAAGCGCTCAAAAAATCTTCCAAACACGTTCGCCCATTTTGATCCACCTCACCTTATTCGAGTCGGTTCAGGTTAGTCTTTCCACTCGTTTGTTCAGACCCTGTGGCGTTCTTTCTATCGCGGACGTGTTTTAACTAATCAACCTTATTACTTAAAAGTTATCAGTAGCCACAAAATAGAAAATCACGAATGCTTCACGTAGTCTTTAGCCCTGTAGCTGCCAACTTCTGGGTCACAACAGACCTTTTGTAAAATAACTTTAGCTGTGTTTAGTGACTCTATAGTGATAACAGTTGGTGTTGAATAGGCTCAGCTCATTGGATTATGGAACACATACTGCCGCTGGAGCCCGCGATCTCGATCAGATATTTGGGATACGCCGTATCCCAGATGAGTCATACCAAAAGTAAATGATAATGTATGAATTTCGTGCCTCATTGTACATTTCATGCAGTTAAACTCCGGCCTGATTTATTTGCTGAGTTGTTATGTGAGAGGAAACTTTTTGTCGTGCAATATGTATGGTAAGTCGACGTTTTTTTCTGCCCAACTTTTGTCTCCAGTATCGCAAGACAACTTTTCTACAACAATACACACACTCTCTCATGAGATATTTTTTCAGCGTTATTTTTTTTCCATTTATTGTAAGGGCCATTTTGTCTGCTATGTTTGGCTGCAGTGGTTGCTGTGTAGAATTTTATTTGATATTTGCCTGTTTCCATTCTGGTTCGATTTTTCTTATCTGGATTAGACGATAGTAATAATTATAATTTGTGATGATTTTAAATCTTCAATATCCAGAGGGCCATATCCCTACATTCCAGACAATGACCAAAATGTGACTGGCCAGACTACGATCAACCCTTTGCGCATGTTTAAAGATACACAGTATCAGGTGAACCGGTGCATACTCAAAACTGATTATCTTCAGTTCGAGAGCTATATCGAAAGTCCGCTTGACAAACTGAGCAGGGCACTAACAGACCTTATGAGGAATTGATCGATTCACGAAAACATCGATGAGACGTGTAGGCAAATGTATTGGTTGCCAATTTAGTTCAAGGTTGACACGGTTATATGGAAGGGCGATTGAGTTGAATCGGTATAGTGATTAGACTTTTTGCAGAGAAAACTAGGTTGCTGATCAGTCAACTAGTGATGGTTTGATTGGTCCGTTTAGCAACTTTTGTTTGTTGGCTGTAACGCGTCGGTTGACCACAGATCCGGTTGATTCTAGACCAACGTAGGCGCAGCACCTGAACAAATCATGCGCAACGTTTTAGATTGTGCTACAGTATTCTTCTCAAATAAGCAGACAACTTTCCTTGCTATTTTCTGCACCTTGTCTTCGCCAATTAGTTCTTCCAGTCTTTTGACACCGGGAACCAAAGTAGCGAATGAACTTGTTACTCAGTATGATTTAAATCGCACCTTCATCGGTAACATAATATCAAGACCGGACATTCTGTTACAAAAATATAACCTATTTTACTGACTCTGACTTTTAATACTTAAAATGTAGTAACCTGCATTATTATTATTATTATTATTATTATTATTATTATTATTATTATTATTATTATTATTATTATGTCTGCACAAACTTAGATGACTAGGCCATGTACTAATTATGCCATCTTGTCTTCTGCCACGCCGAATGCTCTAAGGTACGAAGTGGACAGATGATTACCTGGCGTAGGGAAGTGAAGTCGTTTATCAAGAGGTTGGCCACTGCAGGTCGGGTTCGCTTCCCATCCTGGGCATCTCGTGACTCACAGAGCCGTTGACTTTAGACATTAGGTGAGATAGCGGCTAATCGGTCTCATTTTCGTTATTGTTGTCGTTGTTTGGTCGAATTGTTTGTGTAGTGGGTGCAGTTAATATCCCAGGTCAGTAAGAGCCGTCAGGAAACTGTAGTTTCACTTATAACTTGGTTGTTTTTTGGAAGCTGTAGGAACCTTACTGTTGACTGCTTGAATATAGATGTAGCTATTTCTACTGGTCAGGTTGCTTCCCCGCTGCTGTTTTTTCTGCTCCCTCTCTCAACAGGGTTTGTTTTTTTCTTCAGGGTTGTATGGAAGTTAAGCATAAATGAGAACCACTGATGATGGTGATGATGATGACAAATCCGGTAGCAGATTCTGATTAACTCTATAAATCTTTTTATTTGTTTGAGACTGCAGCGTGGTATGGCGTGATGTGCAATTTACTGACGCGCAGTGTATTATTATTATTATTATTATTATTATTATTTTGCTTTTCAATTAAGTTATTGTCTTTACTGCCAAATAATCGGGATTTGCTTAATTTTTGGCTGAACATCAGTCGCCCGTGGTCACAACCGTCGCACTCAGATTGACTATTCTGCCAGTCCCTATCGAAGGGAAGCATCTTCATCGACAAAAAGGGCACGAGGGATTTCCTCTGAGCCGAGTACCTTGTGACTTTCCAGAAACTTGATCTCCAATGTGGCTTCTGTTTTCGAGGGGCAGAAAGGTCAATAGACCAATGAACACAGGCGGAGCCCGAAGACGTGGTCAATGCCGCCGGTGGCCAATTGAATCCTTTGGACACTTCAGTACATTGCTGCGACCACTAACACCATCGAAATGTGGGCATTTTCGGAGACCAGTTGGACCCCAATATGACACTGCCGTCAAGCTGTCGTTTGATTCTGATCGCTTTCGTCATTTTTTCGGACTCTTTCAGGAAGATGTCTGGACTAATTTGCTTGCTCGTCAGAAGCTACGCTGTAACGAATTAGGCGATCGATCGTATGAGCGTCGCTTGTATGAAAGTGATCATGACGAGACTGGTCGGCACTTTGATGGAACTTATCTATGGGTTTACCTGTTTGTGAACGAGCATAGTGCAGCATCGTGCACGTTCAGAGCTCACATTCTGCTGGCCAGTGGACTGCATCCATCTAACCCGACAGAATGTAAGCAACTCATCATTTACGGAAGAAAGTGCCCCCTCTGTTTGATTTTGGACGTGTTGCTCGTCAGTTTTCACCTTCCAAATGCGGACGTTAACAGAGCCCCTCGTGGGTGTGAGTGGCGAAACACGTTACTGCTACTTGCTGCAACTTAGTTGGCTGCGCTTTTAAATAGGTATGTGGTGTTATTTATGTATGTATGGCTGTCTTTATGTTAGTCGGTGAATAATTTGTGTCGGACGGATCGGTGTGTAAAAACTAAACAGAAGCGCTCGAGACCAAAGACAGAAAATCACTGGCGTGCATGTCAGTTTCAAACATTGAAACACACAGTCGCACTATTCGGACTTCCGTACACCTGTTGGACTGGATTGGGTGATCGGTAAAAAGTTTGTTTTGCAGGTTGTCTCTCATCTGTGTATCCGTTTGGTGCAGTTCAAATTTCTTAATGTATTCGGCTATGTTCGAATTTCGAAAGAACACTGTAACGTGTGTAGATCCTAACCACAAAATAGAGTTTCGTACGCAGCACCCACTTCCATTTATTACTCTTTCAAGCATTAACTCCTGCTCATTGTGTTATTGGATGATCTAATATGTAGAGTACTTTCTAGGTACTGCCTATCTGTCTGTTTAGGTGTCTGTACATCATTGGGAATTGATCTAATACTGGTAGGCCGTCTGAGCTGAATATCTTCCATGGTCTTGTTTTTGTTTTACTAGCTTGTCTATGAATATCTTTAATGAATGCTAAATATGCTTTAAGGTTGAGATAAAAAGTCTTCATGTTAGCTGGCTGATTGGTTATTAACTGAGGGCATATTGTGTAGCTGAATGCGATGAAAAAGACTTAAATTGAGCGTCGTACGAATGCTTATTTTTCAACCGCTAGAATCTCTCATCACCATCATCATCATAGACAACAATATATCAGTGGTTCACACTGATGCTTAACTGCCACACAATCAAGAAGAAGAAGAAACAAACCCTGTTTAAGAAGAGAGCAGAAAGAATGGAAAGGACAGGGGACCTAATCACTGAAAATAGCTACGCCTCTATTCAAACATACAACATCAAGGCGCCTACACTTTGCAAATAAACAACTGAGCTTTAAGTGAAAGTAAGGCGTCATCAACAAGACAGCTTCCTTACGGCTTTCACTATCCCGTATCACTAAGTGCACTCACTTCACAGATAACTCAACCAAACAACGACAACATTCACGCCACTCAGCTCGACTAACCGCCACCTCACCTAACGTCTCAAGCCACTGATTCTGTGAGACGCGAGGGTCTCAGCCCGGAAGACGAACCCGATCTACAGTGCCTAACCCCTTCGTGAACGATATCATTTGTCTACGCCAGGTCATCATTTCTCCACCTTGCACCTTGCGCCAAGTGACCTAAACGTCGGCAAACAGTGCTCGGTGTGGCAAACGACTAGCTGGCATCCTTAGTACATGACTTAACCATCTAAGTCTGTGCAAATATAGTAACTGGATAAAGTAACCCGTTTGACGGTCAGTCCCAAACAATGGATTCGTAACCTCCTCGTTG
>LUCH01005513.1:0-27817 GCA_013368495.1 Paragonimus heterotremus | reverse complement strand
TTGAAACAACTGAGTCAAGGCCTCTACTAACACCTCTCTACCTTCTTTAAAAAGTACTGTCACTAGATTATCTGGACCAGCAGCCGTATTACGACTGAGAGCCGAGATGCAACTGGGTGGATCCAAATCTACCGACCAGGGCGTTACTTCAGAAGTTTGTGGAGGCAGCACGGTCGAAGCATGAGGCCAGCTAAACTGACCTTCAAAGTGTTCCGCCCAACGTTCCAACCTTCTAGACTTATTATAAATTAGTGTTTCATCTGCCTCGCTGATAGCTTCACTGACAGACGGTGCATGATCTCAATCCAAGCATGTGCTCCAATAAGAACGACAGTCTTGGATGGAACCACGCCAGCTGTAAGTAACAGCTATGTGGTCTATCTGAAACCAGGCCTGATTCGAAGCAGGCGGGCCTCAAGTATAGCAATGACGTGAACGATGCCTAAAACTAGTGCTGGCTAAAAATAGCTTATGCTCAGCGCACAGCTGCAACAATCGCCCACCATTGTCTGACCGATGTGACGCTATCCCAAACCTGCCACCTAAACGAGATTCGGTTTCATCAAGGGGGCCGACCTGAGCATTCATATCTCCCATCAGAACGACTATATCAGAGCCACGTATCGACCTAAGGAGAGCAGCCAGATCCGAGTAAAATGCGTCCTTGACGCCGACGTCACTACAGTCAGTGGGAGCGTAAGCAGACAAAATGAATGAATTTCTGAAAGTCTTGCATCTGGAGCTGGCTTTAACGGAACCTGCCAAACGGACAGCACAAAGTCTACTGTTAACAGGAATCCAATCTATCAATGAGGCTGCGGCCGTCGAGCTAAGGATTATGCTTACTCCAGCCTGATTTGTAACAGTGGCTATGGAGTCACCCGGAGTGTGAAACCAGTATCGGGTAGACAATGCGGGTGCTGTTAGTTCCATACGCAGACTACTGTTTTGGATTCTAGTTTCCGAGATACAGCAGATATCGACATGCAATGAGTTTAACGTTTGTGCGAGGGCGGCCTATTGACCTATCTGTTTTAGGGTGCGAACGTTGAAGGCACCTATTTTATTATTATTATTATTGCTAGAATCTCTTGTTTTTATCCGTCTGCTGAACAGTTAGTTTGGCTTCCTTAACCCAGTTAATGCAGTCTTGATAATGAACATTTCTAGGTTAATTGTGCCGCTATGTTTATTAAACTTTAGTTTTTCAGTATGTTATCCACATTTGGATTGGCTGTATTGACGGAAAGCTGGATCTGAATCGTGTTCCAATCAGAACAGGTAGCAATCGCTTGTGTCTCTGTGTTTCACGTGTTGGGCTTAAGATTTCCTGTTATTTGTTTATCCATTCCAGGTATACAATCGTTCCACTCTTTTCTTCATTATGTATATTTTTCTCTCTTCATGGTAGTTCCCGGTGCTGAACCTAAACTGGAGGAAATGCCGATTCGTCACTTAGATAATTCAACACAACCGTCTTTTGAGCACACTTCGACAAATCAGTCAAAATCTGATGCAAAAATGGAAGACATTGTTCTCAAAATCAAGCTACCTAAACCTGATGTACGTTGTTCTTGGTACTATTCAAATCTACATTATTGGCCCATAGAATAATCAAAAGTTGGTATTTAGACTCTTTCAGTGTCTTCCTATCGTTACCAGTAACTTCAGTTCTTATTCTGTGGCATGAACAGACTGATGTCTCCATAAGTGATGCGTCATAATTTTCCAGTTTTGCTCGTGCAGCATGTGGAGGACTCTGAGAAGCACGTTTTTTGGCGGGATGACGACATCAGCGGAAACATGCCGTTGTCCTGGTATATTCTTCTGATAGCTGGAAACAGCGGTGACGGTGTTCGTAGTTCGAGTTGAGGGTTTGGTTATTGGAATGTTCAGTGAGATTGACTTGTAGGTTGCAAACGTTTCATCACCAAACATCATCAATGTGTAAGTGTTTCAACGTATAGATTTGATTAGGGGGTTTGGTGAAGAGTGATGTATGCCTGCACTTATACACTGAAGTGAGTTGACCTGATCTGGATCCTGATTAGTGGCTGTCTGTTGTTTTGAGCTTTGTTCTGAATTACCATTGACTGCTTTTGTTATATTTGAACTTTGATCTGGGACCGGATTGGTTATTTCCTACGTTATCTGAACTTTCGATGATAAGTTTGATATAATCTGCAAAATAATACTATCATGCCTGGCATAGGTACTGAGAAACACACACTACACTTACTCTGCTTTATGGTCTGATTGACGTAGCGTGCACGGAAAATTAAGAACGTCACTGTCTGCAGGTTATGTGGACACGTCGAACGATCTACTCTCGCTTTCTACGAACGCATTGCTTGTCTCATCATCATCATCGTCATAACAAGAGCCATGAGCCTGGCCAAAAAGGTACTGTGGTTCGGATTGCCGCTCATACCAAAAATGACGCGGAATATCCTAGAAGAAAACGTTACTAAGAAGGTTGAAAATTAATAAAAGAAGACTAAGCAGAATAGCTGGAAATGTTGTGGATGTAGGTACGCCATTGACTGCGACACACCGCCATCTCAGATAGCGTCTCTAACCAGCGGTTTGAGTGAGCACGAAAACCCTAATCAGGCAGGCGACACTTACCCATTCTGCTCAGTGGGGCAGTCAAGATCCTCATATTTCGTGACGTTAACCAGTCAAGTTTTGCGAATCGTGGTGCTCGTTTGGCTTAAGTTCGATAGCGGTCGGCTTATTTTGATGTAACACCAGAATAAGTGGCGGTTGGATTTTAAGCTGGTTGGGTTAGTCGATGCGAACAAGCTCACATATTAGCCAGTCGGCAATCGTATTATGGCGAATAGGCGTCCAGTAAAACACAGTCTTTATTGTCCAACTCGCTAGTTACCATGCCACACGCGCGCTCACGTTTATGAATCAACATTTCAGGCCACAACAACCCCAGGTTTCCGCTCACGCATCATGTGCACTTCTGCCCGAGGGTTTTCCGCCTACCAATCTTCGTCTGTTGGTCCGATTTCGTTGAGCAATGACTCGTGCGGTCGCTCGTGTTTTCCTCCATCTATTCACAATGGGCTTTAACTGTATTCCACGGCAGTGTCGAGATATTCCCGAGAGTGTTGGAATAATCGGGCTTCCGATTTCGTCGTCCACTCTAGTTTGCCTGCCATGTCTCACCCGTTGGTCCGATCGGGTTGAGCGATAACTTATCCGATTGCCCCTGTTGTCCGCCATCCGATCGTCGAGGGTTTTTGGACGTGCCTTACCCCGCGTTTGGGAACTCCCCCGAGTGTTTGAATACTGGCACCTTCTGCCTGACAATCCACTACAGTATTAGTCTCGAAATTAGTCTGAATAAACCAGCTTGCAACTAGGCGTAACGTGTTTCAACACGGAATGTATAGTAGACGACGATATTAGCAAAACCCAGCGAGTCCGTTCATTGTCAGTTAACCGTTAGCTTTACGTTTCAACAGATAGGCCATGCCTTTATTATTTGTTAGAAACCTCGTTAAAAAAACCGGAAACAGAACGTGTCTTTATCGAACCTGACTAATTCATAAAGGCTATTTTAAGTGATGCATTTATTTTTCGTGTTGATTAATTTTTAATCCCCGGTGAGGTTTGATTTCAGCTTCAGATTATATATATATATATATATATATATATATATATATATATATACCTTCTGCGTGAACTTTTTTGATTTTCCCAACATACCGTAGACTGTCAATTCGGCCTGGTTGTACATCCGAAAGTGTGTCAATGAAAAAATTCGCGATCTCAAACGCTGAGTCTCTGTGATTCGTTTCACAATCACAACACAACCGCACACACTCATGCAAAAAGTGAACGGAGGTGGTTATTATCGATTAGCTGACCCGCATCTGGCACGTAGAAATCACACCTCTCACTTGCTATCCACCTATTCCCTTATATACCCAGCGAAATATCTACCTAGAATTAGAACAACTTATTAGACTTAGTGTTTGAAAAAAATTGTCGGAAAACGAAAACTGTTGGATGCAAGCATTTCGTATTGTCTCATCAGTACCAAATTTACAGTAGCATGAAACGGTTTTTTATGTCGGACAGTTAAGAGTAGGGTGGATAGTCAGTTGATGGATTAGAAAAGGTCAAGTTTACGAGCAGTTGTTTCTGAACACAGGGTTGGCTTCAGTCAATTGATCGCAAACCGTAAGAATCTTGGATTGGAGTGACGTAATAGGATTCTGAATGCATAAGCTGGGTCGATAACGTGACCAATGCTTAGGATGTGTCTTGCGACTGCTAACACTGGTTACTTGCATGTTTCAACGACACTCTCGTTCTTTGGTAAAACGGAGTTCTATACCCATTTAAGCAGATGTACCTTCACTCTAGAGATCAAGCATTGATTGGTTCTACATATGTAACTTTCTTTGCAGTTACGTGTAAATTGGTAGATACAGTGTTAGGTGGCACTGACAGGCTGATCCTCTTTAATTGAAGGCCAAGACAGCTTCTGTGTTCGAGCTAATACACAACGTTCGCCTGCGTTGAGTGTTCGTTTGATCGAACCCACTAATCTTGGAGTTGTTTGATACATATTGTAATCGCCTTTGACCTTTTTGGATACTCGTTAGATTATATTAGTCTCAAATTCACGTTACATTCAGGTTTGGATAACAACTATTTAATCGTCGCACTAGGTTATTTATTGCCTGTTTAGAACTACTGAATAGTAGTGCATCATCAACATAGCGTTTGTAGTATGACAGATTTGCTGCCTACGGCTAACTGTTGTTCAACCCTTAACACGGAAAAGTCTGTTAAAGTGGGCCCTAGTGGACTTCCCATGGCTACTCCATCTATTTGGCGGTAGGATCGATCAAGAAAACGGAAAATAACGTTCTCAGTGCATAGACGTGGACTTAGTGTTGTCCACTTTCTAATGCCGATGGGGTGCATGACCTTTGTTGACCACTATTTGATTATTCGGCCATCGCTTTACTCGAAACTGCACGGTTGCATCGGTCTCGGCACCCAGGCTTTCAGAACCCAAAACCTAGCGATCGGTTTTAGTGTGGAATGCTGACTGATGAGTCATGATGTCGCCGCACGAAGCGAAATAGTGGGATACGCACGCAGGGAATCAAAGACGAGTTATTCACCGGTCATGTGGACCTTCTGACAATGTAAAGTAGTGGAGATTCAGTTCACGTACAATTGTGGCATCCGTTTGCCCAATGTAAGTGGACACACGCGAGAACTGTCTAGTTAATGTTCTCCGGGTGGTTTAGGATTTTGAGATAAAATGAATGATTCTTCCGAGACGTTCAGTGTGCGGTGATAAACTAAATGTTCTTTTGCAGATGGTGTGGTGATATTATGTACCAGAGATAGTTAGAACATGAGGCTATCTGTTATGTGGAGGCGTCCATTTTGATGAGAAACAGCTGAGTGACCAAAAATGTACCGCAGAATGTAGTCCCACTCATGGGGCGTGGACCATTGGTAGAAAAATACTTTGCTCACCTTATGGGCTCGTTTTACCTTAGTGTGCGTTCACTTACCCATCCGATGGCATTGAATGAACACCAGCCCTTCCTGAACCTCATTGATTTTCCCACGAGGATACGCCCTTCCACTCTCATTCGATTGAATAGCCTGTCCCGAAGGTCAGTCTTTGCGTTGATTACACGAATGGTTACCCGCACAAACCTTTCACTAGTTTCTTCTGATCTGTCAGCACGTCATTCTCCGTGGAATTTTGTTTTGTCAGCTGAACTATCATTGCGTCAATGGTGTTCAGTGTTTGTTAACCGTAAGTAAACGGTAACTATAACAAGTTGTTTTATTCACTGTGGGTAAATTGTTACTCCACCAATTCACTTGCATAAGAGTGCAACAGGTCTGCTGTGTTTTGCATCCAATCTGTGCCTTTAGACGCTTCAAATCATCCGTTTTTTTGTTTCACCGTTTGCTGTTCAATAAACCTACAATTGTAGTGCTGCATAGCACAAACCATTCATCCATCGTGGAGAGACATTTCTATACCGTTCATGTACTGGGTATTATGTAGATTGAACATCATGCACAAGTGATCATAGCTGTCGCATTCCCATAGACTTTTCAGTTGGCCCCTTTCGAACAGCAGAAGCAGTAGACTCGATTTTCGTTGTCATTAGAGCAGCTCGTCAGTAGTGCATATCCTCGTCAGGGCCGGGGTTAGAACTCCGGCCACGCTTTCATGAGGAGTCGATTTGTCTGGTTCGCGGTTTTTATATACATACTAGTTAGTCGATCCCATTGGTGCGGATGTTTTCTTCATTTCGCTGAAATGTAAAGACACTTGATGGAGCGAAGCAACAAAACTCCCAAGGATTGCCTCCTTGTATCTGCCACTTCGCTGATCGTTTATTACACAAGATGTAAGTTCGTAGTGTTTGATGTGTAATGTTCTACGTGATGGTTTTGTTAGAAATTAAAACTCATCCTTACACTACTTTGTTTTTTAAACCAGTGCTGGTTCTTATTACCGCACGGTACCTGGTTATCAGTCTGGATCACCAATATGTGACTACCGATGATGTCGGTTGTGTTTATGGTAGTGTTTTGCCATCACTGTGAACATTAACTTCGGATGGTGTTCTAATTCGTTCTGGCCTCTAGTCGACCTCTTTGTTCATATTTTGTAACACAAAGTTTGATGTGATCCATGATTGGCAAATCAGCAAGATAGACGTCGTACTGTTTTACGTAAAATTGTGGAGCTACCTTCTTAACGTTATCTCAGAGAAGGTTGTTCGAATGAGTGACTATTATTTGTTTTCCATTCATAGGACTTCTGTCCCATGATTATCATTCACCCTTTTCCTCTTTTATGCTCTTTTTTTACTCGTCAGTTGTCTGACGAAAATCCCCATGTAGTACCACCATCAGTTACCGATGTTTCGGCTCGCCGAACCTCCAGTTCTGTCACCATGGGGATGCTCGCCACTTTCGGTTGCCTTTCGATTCTCGTTGTTTTGATTTTGGCAACCCGTGCCCATTTGCGTCGCGTTCGTTTGCGACGGGCCGGATACTCACTCAGTGTAGTTGAGGTTGACGAGGTTCAGGCGACCAACCGACCGCGAGCAGCCGCTATAGCCGTGACTTCAGTCCCATCCGAATCAGCTGACAGCCGTCTTCTCGCTGGATGGCAAGTGAATGGTTACGAGAATCCCGCATACAAGTATCAAAGTAGCGCAGCCCGACTTCCCATGTCTGATTGAGTCCATGTGGGCCATAACCATATTCTCCACTATGCATTTTTTTAAATCCTGTCTGCTCATGTGCAATCCATCTATAGCTCTTCGTTGTTACGTAATTTTTTTACAACTCCACAATGGTCACGTGCAATCGCTCATCGCATCACTGCATTTTTTGTTTTCTCCTACCCACCCATGATTGTGTCCCTACCTGTTTTTGCTTTCAACCAATTTTATTTCTGTTTCCAATGCGCTTAGCGTGTATTGTTCAAGTATACTACTGTGAGATACCCATTAACGTTTGTCCATTTCTTGTGAACAGCGGAAATATGCATGTTATTGAAGTTCGAAGCCCTCTTTCATTAGGAGTCACGTGTTCAACGCTCACGGTCGTTTCAGTTAATACTCACCGTCTAACTCGCATTGTCCTCATCGTAATGTCTGGGCTTTTTTCTCGTTGTTTATCTAACGTGGTCATTTTCGTGGTGAGTTTTACTGCGTGGCAACACGGAAGGAGACGATCGAATGGTTATGATCATGTGTTCTCATGGTCGATTGCTTTCTACCAGTGACGTCACAGTTCGGGATAAATTGTTATATGTTAAAATTACTCGTCATTGGGAATGTGAGCGCAACTCCATCTGGACCGTTTTACAGTTATCTTCTCGTAAATAGGTTAACAAACATAGTGTTAACGGGTAAACCGCTCTTCTCAGATTTTTCGTCAACCTATCGCCTTACATTAGCTTTTTTTCACAATAAAATTCATGCCGGTACTAACATTTCTTGGCCAACCGTAACATGCGAGCGAAGCTTGCTATTTGGTTATCGCCAGATTACTACCAGTATGAAACTTTCGACTACCTGAAAGATAATGAAAGCCATGGACACAGATGGGCTGCTCTGTTTCGATCTTGAATCCGTGGTGGTTACTGGCAAGTCAAGCGAGTGAAACATATGTAACGTTACTTTGCGTACGAAGCCGGGAATTCAGTTCAGTTAACGCATGCGATAGACCAGTCACATTCACCTTCTGCTGATTAAAGTGGGTTGTTATTCTGTTTTCCTCACTTACAACATACATTGTGGTTCTCTGACACTGTATGTGGTACGATAGCCAAATCTCTATCTAGCTTTTGAAGGAGATCGTGTGTACAACACGTGGTATCACAACCATCGCATTTGATTTCGGAAATAGAGTCTGACCGGTCATCTATAGAGACTGCATCGTTAGGATGTGTCACGAACCGTTCTATGGTATTACACAATTGAAATACTGCCCGAATGTCGTACGCAGAGAATGGAGTTAATTTTTTTGGATGCTCTTTCACGACACGGTGTTTGTACAATACACTGGAGACGTCTGGTTTTTGTTATAATCAACATGTGCTCAAGTGTGTTTTTACGAAAGGCGTCTGGATATGAGTTAGCGGCTAACATTTCTTTGATGTGAGAAATCTCTTGTTTCGTAGAGTTCAATAGTGCTGATGGGAAATCGGATGACTGTTGTCCTGGTTCCGACTGGACACGACGAGCTGAAGTTAAGATACCGACCAGAATGGGTTGGTCTACGGTACACGCGAACCTCGAATGTCTGCTGATCATCAGCGCTGTTCGCGTGGTCCGTCAGACAATGGCTTTTCTAGTGTTCTGGAGATATAGCGCAAATTACTATCAATCCAACATTTAAGGGGGGTAAACAGATAACAATATGAGTAAATTGCGTGCTGCAATACAATATACTGGTCTTCTTTGAGTATAGTTACTTTCTAAAGACTCTTATATCGTGATGTCTGGTTTTTTTGGTTACCCTGACTGCTTTTGTTTACGTTTGACTTCATTGTTTATAAGTTGCGCGATGAGACTCTGTTGAATCTTTGTTTACCATATGATGTTTGTGTTCTATTATTATGTGATACAAACCGAAGTCGTCGTTTATGGTCTAGACAAACATTGGAAGAGACGATTTACGTTGGCCTATTTGAGTAGGTAACAGTAAGCCACTCAGGGATAGCTGTTTGAAGCATTCAAATACCGTTCAGTTTGCTTGCTCTCCAGCTAATTCATGTTTCACCAGGATTGCACATAGGTGTACTTCGATGTATTTGATGACTATTTTCATCAAAGAGTTGATCAGCAAGGAAAAACACTGTCACTCTGTCCGATCAAAATTCCGAGTGACTGTTCCTGCACTAAGTCTTTGTACTTAGAACCACTGTCGATGTGAGCGCGACAGGCTAGCTGGTTTCTTTTAGAGGTCCAGATTACAGCTTGTGTGCTGAACATAAAATTTTCTGTGACGTTGTGAAACTAACACGTTGTAAAATAGTTGCTTACTTTGTGTTTGCCCTGCGTCTTCACAATTAACTGTTATCAAAAAAAAAAGCTAGATTATATAGAACGTCATGACAAATTTGGACAGCAAACACGAGATGCAATAACTGATCAAGCGCCGGTCGGACTATTTTCAAATTTCGTATTTTCATAAACTATTGCTGATCACCTTGACGACGGTTTTTATACTTCGAGCATCATATTTCAACACAAGAAGAGGAATTGTGTTGCACAGAGACCTCATTGTGTTTCTCAGTCATGGACACAAATGGATCATGTAACAGTCGGTTACAGGTGGCGCCACTGCATTTTGGCGCAGCCAACTAGACTCGGATCGTGGTGTTGTGTGTGCCAGTTTTGTTTTGTCATTTGCTCAGAGGTCATAAATTCGTAAATACAAGATACTTAACTCTCATTCAAGCAAGGTTAGGGAACCCGATGAACACTGAAAACAAATCACAGCAACTATGAAAGCTTGCTTTGAGGAGGTATGCTCCAAAATAGCTAGGCAGTTGCAGCAAAACTGGATTTCTGTCACGTCGAAGAAACTTATGGACGAACATTGCTTGATACCACTTGGCTCTGAATATGACGACGACTGCTGAGAACTTAAGCACAAGCCGAATTAAAAAAGGTAACGGGAAAATCGTAAGCACCACTTGGTCAAGCAGTCGAAAGAAATGCAACAGACCTTTCTATGTAGAAAGCTCTATATAGGGAGCTGTTTTCCCCGACCGATGGTGAAAGTGAGACTTTAAATGAAGAAGGTGGTTCACTTATCACCAGTCAATATCGCCGACTTGACAGATGGGCTGAACATTTTGAAGAACAGTTCAGCTGGCCTTAACCAGACTATGTGGACGACGGGACCCGAATGGTCAATTATTGCGTTCCGGACGGCCCTTCGTCGGAAGCAGAAGTGGTCCTGGAGCTCAAGTTATTGAAGCGTAATCAGGCTATTGGACCAGACTTCCTTCCTCCTCTTTTCAAGGATGGTGGGAAGAGGTTAATATCAGAACTGACAGAACCCCTTCAAACGATTTGGGAAACGGAAGAGGTACCTCGTGAATGTTGCTTATCAGTATGTGTTTTCCGTTTTCAAAAAAGAGACCAAAATTCTATGTGACAACCACAAAAGCATCGGTCTGGTGTCTGCTGCATCCAACTTACTCATTGGCTTCATTTTATGATGGCTCACCAATTTCAGAAAATATTAGATATGTGAAGGACAGGCAGGCTTCCGATCCGGTCATGGATGTGTTGATCACATTTTTACCTTGCGACGGAGCGTGAAACATCGGAACTCTTATAAACTTTCAAAACTTAAAGCACCGGGTTCCCTTAATCCAATTCGTCAAAAGAAGAAGACAAGCGTTGCTGAATGTTGACATTTTGATTTGTCTCATCAGCCGCATACTAAATACAAACGGATTATATAACAAAGGGCATGGCAACAATAGTTTAACGGAGTGAATCTTAGTTCAAAAGGCCGCCACCATGGGAGGTGAACGGTATGAGCCATCGATTTTTGCACACACGACACTGGCTTTCTTTGTTTGATCAGCACAGCTTCATTAATGACCAGAATTTTAGGGTTTGGGTGCCGTAGCAACCCAGTAAACAACCTGGTTGGTTCGACGTTTTGACGTCTCCAGGAGGTGCTTCGCAATTGACGATACCGGGTTTCACGTTCTGTTGCTCCTTTGTCGGTTCGCTCAGCAGACTGAATCAGCCATTGGGGGGGGGGTTGGTCGGCCATACGTTGACGCAAGCACCGGTCCGTTCTGCCGATATAACTGCCATTGCAACTGCAAGTGAACTGATAAACAATATGTGAAACAGAATAGTTCGGTGTGTCACGTCTAGCGTTTCCTTGACTAACCCCGAGTTGATAACAAGAGGCACAATTCAGCTGCAGGTTATGTGCGATTCACAGCTGAAGTAGACAAATAGTCTCCCCTGAATTGTGGTTTTATGAACACCTCTTTTTTCTTTGCTGTGTGAAATGCAGGTCTTTCTGTTGCTTTCTTGCTATGAACCGAGAAAAATTTATCCGGGTATCCATTAACAAGTAATGTGGTTGTTACGAAATCTTCTTGTGTCAGTCGGTAATCTGTACAGATTTGTCGGGCTGTGTCAAACAATGTTTTAATTCAACCGCGTTTGTAGGCCATGGGTGCAAAACTGGGGAACTGAACGTATCGGCCGCTCCAAAGGGCTGTGCGACAAACCGACCGCTGCAACGTGTCGTCAAGACGCCTCTTAAGTAAAACGTCTAGAGGAGCTAGGCTTCTGTTCGATTCAGTTTCATAAGTAACAGACAATAAAAATCAAGATGTCGACGTACGTGTTGTATAAAATAGTCATAGAAATCTTATCACAAATTTGTCTTTCAATCATCCAAACAAAAACGTCCGATAACGTTGAGTCTAGTGGGCTGCCTATGGCTATCCCATCAATTTGCTTAAAGGCAACTACTTCGAACTCAAACCGAATGTTTTCTGTACACAAGGAAATGAGGAAAAGACAACTGAATATTCTGAACTGAAATAAAATCACAGAAAATTTACGGTTTCATGCGAGGGAACACTATTGAACGAAGATTGCACATCGATAGAATACATCGTTTTTGAACTCACAGAAACCTCCTTTAAGAAGTCTACTTACTCAAATGAGCCTTTGACACAGTGGGGCAACAGCAGTTTCCGAACTGGGTTAAGTACATCAACGAGCCATCGAGCGAGCTGGTGGTACGGTGAATTGTCCATTACCAATATGGGCCAGTATAGACAGCCGATGGCCGCAATCTTTTAGACCTAAAATCTGCTTCCGTTTCAACTGCTCCTAACGTTCGCTGGAACTACCTTCTTCGCAAAGGAGTACCAGAGAAAGACTTGAATCTGTTGGCATTATTGTATGCTAACTGTGCAAGTAGGATGAGAGTTTATGGACAACTGTCTCGGGCGTTCACCACTTCTAGTGGTGTTCATCAGGGGTGTCCACTTTCTCCCTTCCTGTTCAATTTTGTCATGGATGACATGTTGGAGGGTACGCTTCCGGAGTCCAGTGAACTTGGTATTGAGCTTCCTTCTGGCATCTGGTTGACTGATCTGGAGTACGCGGAAGACTTTGTCTTACTTAGCCCATCTGCCGAAAACATGCAAACCATCCTGACCAAGGTGAGCGACCGAGTTGGTTTTTATGAAATGTGCTTCTCACCTTCAAAGTGTGAAGTGCTGTTTCAAGACTAAGGGATTTACCACTTGTTCTTTCTTGATTACAGGTTATCCGCTTGAGACTGTGGACAGTTTCACATACTTGAGTGGCACTATCTCGTCAGCCTGTAATATTGCTGATGAGATATCAGCGAGGATTGTAAAGATACGAGTTGCTTTTGCTAAACTGCGTCATCTGTGGTGTCGAAAAGACGTCCGGTTGTCCCTGAAAGAAGGAGTATATAATGCTTGTGTACGTTCTGTTTTGCACCATAGTTCGGAAACGTGGCCTTTTCGCAAGCAAGATATCAACAAGCTTGCTGTGTTTGATCATCGTTATCTCCGCCAATTGGCCCATATTGATTGGACTGATTGCGTGAGCAACGTAGCAGTTCGCCGGCGCGTGTTCTGGAGCGTTCGCGATGCACGATCGGTTGGTCAACTACTCGCGTTGAACAGTTTGTGATGGTTAGGTTACGTACTCCGTACGCCTTCTGATCGTTTACCGTGCCGGGCATTATTTACTGAGACCACCGACAATTGAGTGAAACCACATGGTGGTCAAGCAACAACGTGGTCATCAAATATGAAGACCCTGACTGCTCCATTGAGCAAAGTGGGTAGGTGTTGGCTCCCTAGCTAGGGTCTTCGTGTTAATTCGAGTCGCTGGTCAGAGACGCTCTCCGAGATGGCGGTGTACCGTAGTTGGTGGCATGCCTGCATCCATACCATTTATAGTAATATTTCTCTCTCTTATCGTTTTTCCAACCTTCTTCGTTAAGGTTTTCTCCTTTCATGTCACTTCTGAGTTGATTGGCGGCCAGAGCTGCAGCAAATTTTGATAAATCTGATGACTGGTATGATGAATATCGTTGTGGCATTGATCCCTTCTGATCACGAAATAAGGGGTTAAGACGGATAACTTCAAACAAAGAACTCTCCGATCACCCAGCGATTGAGCGGGACCGCCGACGTATTATCCTGCGCGGTCAAAAAACCACACTACTTCTCAGAAACTTGATGTAGCTTTACAATACACCTTTCCACGATCAGCAGTATTCGGAATGAATCTCCAGCGTCCTCATCACTGCTTTTCTTTAGGTCGCTCAGTCCAAAGATAACATGATCACGAACTAGTTCACTTTGTAAGGTTTGCGCTCAA
This sequence comes from Paragonimus heterotremus, assembly GCA_013368495.1. Classification (NCBI taxonomy): domain Eukaryota; kingdom Metazoa; phylum Platyhelminthes; class Trematoda; order Plagiorchiida; family Troglotrematidae; genus Paragonimus; species Paragonimus heterotremus. The sequence goes on along the minus strand of LUCH01005513.1, from coordinate 13,871 downwards.
CAAGATAATAGGGTCAAAAATGGACCGGACAAAAATCCAGACAGTACGGCTATGCCGTCATCAAAGGACGAGTGTGTAGGCGAGATGTCGAAAACGCACCGAAAGTTGAAATCGCTCATAGAGCGCGGGGAATCACATGATCGTGCCAACTGTGAAAGTCACTTGAACTAGTAGTTTGGCCTTTTACAGGGCAAATAAAACGATATTTTCGGGGAATTGGAGACTTCCTCGACAGAAACACCTGTTTCTTCTGTCGTGCAGCCCAAACCGTTGAGCCAGATAGGCAAACTAAATCCCTATTCTTCAATCATTTTGGATGGCTTCAACGTGCGATTTGGGTGCACCTCAGCACCCTTGTCGGGGATCCTCGGACCCTCACGGCATTCGTTCAGCTACCGAGGATGGGGACTGTCTGATCCGCCTATGTGTTACTCTCGAGTTGCCTATCACAAACACCCGATTCCAGCTGAATGCAAGCAGTATCACAACGTGCACACATTACCATTGGCTTCAGTACGTGACCGTGAGTCAGCGCAGCGTTTAAGGAGTACTTATCACATAAGTGGTATGCGGAGTTGATTGTGGCCCACAGCCTAAACTGGTCATGACCGAAATACTTATTCATGTTTGCAAGCCTGTTTACTGTAGATCATTCAGACAACAGCAGAATTTGAATATCAAATGACTAGATAATTTTGGATGAGACCCAACTGTGAAAAGTCAAGGCTTCGGCTGGATTCGAACCAGCGACAGAAACACCATGCTTCAACGCGGCAAGCGCTCTACCAGCGGAGCTACGAAGCCACGGCAGGAGCTCGGAAATTTTACATTTCGACCCGGTTACCCACCGGTCCCACCTTCTCGTCTGGAATTCACCAAATGATCCAGGGGGATCGACTGCCCCGGCATGATTGAAAGACGAAAACTATTTTTCAACGTGTAATTGCCGTTCGTCTGAAATACCCTCCCGTATCTATTACCCCCGAAAGTGTCTAACAACAGCCCAAAGAACACGGCAACAGCCAGCGAGGTAATATGTGTCTCTCATTACAAACGACCGGACTGGTTCGACAACAGCAATGCACCTACCTCCAGCTGGTTACAAGAAGATAAGGAGACATATGCTGTTTGCACAATGAAACCAAAAAAGTCGCGCTCCGGAGTGTTCGTTGCCAACTCGCCGAACGATTTCATAGAATCAGCAACGGTTGGTGGAAAAAATAACGAACTGATCCAAGGCTACGCTGGTCCACTCGTCCCGTCTACTAAAATATTCATTGGTGTGGTTTTTGGACATCACGAAAGTCTAGCGCAAACGTTTTGATAACCTACTATCTTGCCATCATTAGTTGGGAAGCAGTGAATAGTCTGCTACAACGGCTGTCAAAGCTTCACTTACCCTGGTCCAGGATTTAGCAGCTGTACAGAAACCTATCGGACAGCTGCGAAATGAAGTTTGCAGGTGATGATGGATTGCCAGTGGAATTTCTAAGGAACAATAGTCCAGTTTTGGGGGATGCTTTGTTCCAGTTGGTTGACTCCATCCGAGGGCAAGGAGTAGTGTTTCAAAAGTTTAAGGATAATCTGATCCTACCTTTGTGACAGTGAGGGTCGGAATCAAAGCACCGACAGTTATTGGGGCATTAGTCTGCTGTGCTGTGTCGGTAAAATGCTAGCAAGAATTGAGCCGAACATACTCATTGCGGGAATTTAGTAGGCCAACGTTACCCAGAATGAGTATGGAGTTCGGTTGAATCACAGTACGATAGACATGGTGCTCACTGTTCGACAGATTCGGGAGAGATGCCTTGAACGCAACCAGCCAAGCCATTTGTTGTCGTGGCCTTGTAGAATCTGCTTGATATGTTTGGATGTCTAGATAATTTTGTCAGTTTAATTTGACACATTTCGGCGTGATAGCAAAAGTACAGTCGTATGAGTTGACCTCTGATGATTTTGATATTACCACTGAGATGAAGTAAGATTGTGTCTTAACCCTAACCCTGTGAAATTTATTTTTGAATGTAACGCTGACAGTTGCTTTTCAGAATTTGGAGGATAGCGTTGAAGTTGAATACCGCATGAATGAACGCCTATTGTTTACTCGACGTTTGTGATAGCCCAAGCTGGCTGCGTACTTCGACAGTGTGCATGACTTTGTTTGTAGATGATGGTGCGCTATTTGCACATAACAGAGGAACTTCAGCTACTGGCCACGGTTTTTGCGATGGCAACATTTGTTTGCATATCAAAAGGATGAGGCATTTTCTTTTACGTGGAGTTCTCACGGCGGAGATGCTGCTCCGGCATTCGAAATTCGTACCAATTGAGACACTGTCGACAGCTGCGCTGACTTCTGCTACTTGGGTAGCAATCTGTCGACAGATCTGTCCGTGTACTTCGAGGTGCAAGCTCTGGGACGAAGGCAGGAGCTGCTTGTGGACATCTTAAAAGACGCGTCTGGAAGGATTACAGTCTAGAGATACAAACCACGCTGTTTGTATACTGCTAAATACGCTGTTGTGCGGCACTGAAACGTGGACATTGTATCAACGGAGTATGTGTTATGTGAGCCGTTTCAATGTGCAATGTCTAAGGCGCATCTTGAGTAGTCAGTGGCCTGACGTGGTTCCGGACAAGAACATAATTAGATGAGCGAACACGGATGGCTGACATGAGATTCGTGCTGATGTTCTGTCAGGTTTGTTGGTTAGGACAGGTCCTTAGGATGAGATACGAACGTATTCGGTAGCGGCTGTTTTTACAAGCAAATGAAAGCAGACAAACGAAATCCTGATAACCGGTAGCTACCTTACCGGAAATTTATTCGAGTAAGCCTTCCGCGTTATATTAACAACCTTAGATCTTTAGAGGACAGCGCTGAACCGGACGATCTGGAGGAGTGCGATCAGAGTGGGCTTCTAAAGGGTGAATGAGTGACAGTAACAAGGTAGCGAATTTAAACGCACCTTAGGCAAAGAAACCATATGTACAGTAGTTCATGGTGATACGACTATACGGCGTCTCGACGAAGGTGGTCGCGATTGTGCTGGCCGTCTCAGATTGGTAGGTCGTCAACCTATTCATGGCGCATCTTTGACGAATAGATGACGACTAGGTTAGGCTACCGTAAGTTGTGTCAGTCCGTGTTGTCTAACGACCGCCGTCTCTTGTTAAATCACTCGCCTTCTTTTTCAGAAAGCTAAATTATTATAGACTTCTACCCTTTTTTTCACCAGCTTTGTTGGTGTATTGCACAGTGGATATTCACTGTTTTTTAGTTCAACTTTTAACTTATGCTTCCCCTCTCACTCTCTTTAAAAGTACAGAAATATGTGCTCCTTTATTGAAAAACTTCTTGCGCCTTGTTTTCGGTATGCTTCTTGCTAGTTTAGATCTTACCACTGACGTCTCTCTATTTATTTTCCAAGGGCAAAGGAGTCCACTTTCGTACTAGCACACCAATTGGCTGACCAGCATCAGCCGACTGTTCACAAATATTTCAACCGACACGCATCCTGGTCTTATTCTTTCGGGTTTACACTGGATGCGTGAGTGGAATCACAAATAGTGCAGTGTAAACTACTTGTGGTGAGTGTTATGCGTAGATTTCTCTCGGCTTGGGTCACTGTTGCTGCCTAATCTGAAATGGCTGTCTCCAACCGTTCCGTTGATAACCACAAGGTTGTCCCAAATAGCTCACTGCCAGTCGAGTGGGTGACGGTGAAGAACATTCAGCGGAAATTTTTGCGCGTGCTAGATCGGGACCGTTGTTTTATGCGTTAGCTTGTGAAACCTATGGTGTTGGTCTGTGTTGACGTTTGAAGCACATGGTCTGTCGACTAAATGTAGGGCTAGTGAATGACTGAGATTAAGCCATTAGGTATAACCCACTGCAGTGAGTCATTGCACTAGCTTCCACTAGTATCTTGGATCACAAAGATGCCATCCATTTGTATACGTTACCTATAAAGCGGAGAGTCAGTGAATGGTACACGTCTTCCCGATCTGTTGGTGACTGCGGTAGCTTCTAGCAGTATTTCATGTCCTGGTTTATCCATATTTTGTTTTAAGTCAGGTTGTTTTTGCGCTGTACAAGTGTATGATGATTTCGAGATGGATCATGCTCAATATATGCTAGTTTTAGGCTATCCATTGAAATAATGTTGGTATGATTACCCTTCTTTATGGTGAAATATTTGGGAGCACGTTTTATCACCAGAAGTGGACCGTCGTTTGTGGATTGTAGACGAGGTGTAACGATGTCATTCCGAAGAAAAACGTGTGTATATGACATCATAGGAGAAACAACCGTCGACTGTGTTATTGCGTATCAGGAGGTTGGACAATACTGACGTGTTACTTGAGACATTGAAGTTAGCTTGAAGGATTGATGTATTCAGTCGGTTTAGATGGGAACATAAAGTAGTACCAATCACAAGCTCAGTAGGAGAAGAATCTGTGTCCTGTTCGACGGCTGTACGTATTTCTACGAGAACAATAGGCAGGCGTTCTGTTCAATATGATGGGTCCTCGTGCGTCCTCATGACAGCTTTAAGTTGACAGTGAAATCTTTCAGTGAGGCCATTGGTACAGGAGTGACAAGTAGGTGTTCTGGGGTGTTCTGTATTGATGAGATTTGTAGAGCGTGAGAAAACTGCGTTTTAAACTTTTTCAAATCGGCTGTTATTACAATGGTGGGGGCAGAAAATAACGGGTAGGCGATGATAGTTGCAGTGTTTTTTTATACATCCCCGAGGGCCATCGAGTAGATCGATCTGCACAAGTTAAAATGCGTGCAAGCTTAGGAGATTAGCCATGTATCAAAAAGGTCCATATGAATATGGCTAAATAAAGGACCAGAAATTGTGAATGTGCCGACTGCGGTGATTGTATCATGAGTAACCTTAGAACGTTGACATGGAATACAGAACTTCGTCCAGTCGCGAACGTTTATGTTTATACTAGGCCATACCAAACGATCACAATTTAGTTTTGTGTTGGTTTGTATGCAATAAGTTGCGAATAGCGGAGAAAACTGTTCAATGAAAGGATTAATAGTATAGGTTGTCTACAGGGCTTCTGGAAACGTCGCGAACATTATGTAGCGAAAAAGCGTTCAATAAAGCACAATCTTTATTGTCCGACTCGCTAGTCCTCGTCCGTTGGTCCGATTTCATTGAGCGATGGCTTGTCCGGTCGCTCGTGCTGTCCTCCGTCCCTTCACTGTGGGCTTTGACCGTACTCCACAGCCGTACCGAGATATTCCTGAGAGTGTTGGAATAATCAGGCCTTCAATTTTGTCATCCATTCTATTTCGGCTGTCACGTCTCGCCCGTTGGTCCGATCCGGTCGAGCGATGACTCATCCGGTCGCCCACGCCGTCCTCCATCCACTCGCGGTGGGTTTTTGAGCGCACCTCTCCCCTGTGTTGAGGTATTCCACCGAGAGTTGGAATGCTCGCACCACCGGCCTGACAGTCCACCATAATTAGTACCTGAGGAATTGTAGGAGAGAAACATTGACGTTTGAGCACGGTATGCGATCAGCAACGTTCTGATAATTCGGGATAGTCCGTTATTACCTCAGTCACCTTAACAAATTCGATCTTAGTACCACTGTTAAAAGACGTCAATATCGGGTCTGTATAACGCATCCGCTGTCAGTTTTGGCTAACCAGATGTGAAACGACTGTCAGTAAAAAGTAACTGAGAAATAAAATCTAATTGCCGAAATTATATGTGGCAGTATATGATTTCGTAGAATTTGTAAGTAGTGTGCATAGTAACATCTTGTGATTCGCGTGAATATAAAAATGTCTTTTAGTAAATGTTGAGAATATTTGACAGCAGGCAAAATTCTTAGCATCTCTCTACCGAAGGTGGTGTAGCATGCCTGAGCAGGTTACAGTTTCTGTGAGAATGATGCGAATGTTTACGATATTCCACCCACTTGTTGATTTAAAACGGTTTGATCGGCGGAATTTGAAGAGTTTATAGATATGGAAAGATTGGGTTGTTTGTGGTTCAGAACGGTAACATTAGCAAGGGTGTGTTTGATTTTTCCAAAGGCTTTAATTGATTGTTCTTCTACCATTAACTTATTATCTTTCATTAAGTTACTTTATGAATGTTGAAGGTGGAAAATCAACAACTGCCTTTACTTTGTCAGGCGATGGGTTGATGCCACTTGAGCCAATAAAATGATCTAACATTTTAGGTTTAATTGTCCGAACTAGTATTCAGGGAGTTTATGACTATGCAGTGGTCTTGTAAACGTTCATAAGTCATCTGGAAAGGACTCCGATGCACTTGTTGATGGTTACTTGCGACCAGTATGTCATCCAGACAGTAAAAAAAATCCCAATCGTTAACTGTCTGATGAATCAACTACTGAAAAATTTAAACTGCATTCTTCAAACCAAATTCAATGTGAGTAAACTGAAAAGACTGAATGGGATTTTGAATGCAATCATTTTAATAACGTCTTGTTCAACATGAATGTGACGGTAGTGTAGACTTCACAATTTACGTTTCTACTTTGTATTTCATTTTTGTACGTTTTTTGTGTGTGCCCTTCTGTCAACTTCAATATTCAAATACATGGTACTGTTTAACTGAGTATTATTATTATTAATAGTATAGTACAACCGCTCGTCCTCATTACACTGGTACTTCCCGCGGTATTACATTAATACCTTCTGTATAGATAAATACATGTTTGTGTATCCCAGATCATCTCATCACTTCAACATCCAGTCCTTTAGTAATTAAAAACCTGCACCTATCAAGAATTTGTGCCTGACTGCGTGTTACACTCGACAACACAATTTTCATGATCAATCTCAATCACTTCTTCATGGTTATCGTACGTGACATTGTTTCTGTGGCTAGTCTTCGTTATGCCTTTTTTCTTGCATTCAAAGCAATCTATGTCCAGAGAGGGAGTGGACCCAAGAAATGCAATAAATCAGATTGTTGACAACAGTGCTATTGAAATACGTTTGAACTTCCCCTTCTCATTTCGCTTCTTCGTTGTTTGTTTCCAGAAGGTAGCACAGTCGGTTCGGTAAGCAGCAGAAAACAGTGACTTTTATTTGCTTTTGATTTGTGACAGCTGTCTTCAGTTAAATACAATGAATACTGTTCACCAGGCACAGGTAAAGGGAAATATGAAGGCCATTAATCTATTCTTCAAAGAGAATAGATCGTTTTTACCGATGTTTACAATATTAGTTTGTAGTTCAACTGCCAAAAGATTGTTTACACGTGGCATGGTTTCAACTGTCTACGAGTGCACGCAACCACAAAATTCGAGATGATTCTCACTCGGCACAGTCCATTAACTCTTCTACACAACACTCACGACACCTATGTAAGCATTGTTTTCAAACCAGTTTCCCACTCTTGTACGACCATGTTTGATTACCTTGTTTGTTTACACGGAAACACACAACTTTCCAAATTGTCAAAACAGCAGTCTTTGAGGAAGCGTACATATTGTAAGTACACTTATGTTTACAAAACTTCCCATCACTATGGTGATACAAACAGCATACCAACCCTCCCTTTGCTTGTGAATAACGAAATTTGCTGACCATGTCTACTGTTAGTCAAAGGGAACGTATAAATATTCCAGCAAAATAAATGTGCGTTGTTTATGGTCGGTCGTTTAACGGATTGGAATGTTCATTCGGGAACCATTTCTCCTCTGGACACTCACTTTACAGGTAATCGCCCAGCCACTTAACCTGCTGGCGGATGTCAGCACACCAGCTATACAATCCGCCGGACTGACAAACAGTTTTTGCAATGCTAACAGAAAATGTGCTGAACTTTCTTCCTTGGCCACCTTCTTTCTAATTGGTCGTCATGCCAACCGTATGAGCACCAAGCTATCATCGAATGTGTCTGTGTGGACGAGTATGCACAAAGTTGTTCCTTTTTCTGATTCAACAAAAGCGAGCTGGTATGATGCTGATCCACAAACCACTGAAGCCATTGCACCGCCGCCCATGCCGAATGTGCGTAATGAATCCCAAACATACGAACCAGTTGTCTTAGTCACTAAGCCTCTGGATGAATTAAAGACCAGTTCAGTGTCCATTGAGCACTCTGCGGAAGCCATCTGTGAGGTTATCCATAAGAAAACGCTTTTAATTGAACTGATCCATTTTCATACGTGTTGGCCAAATCAACAGCCTCTCGGAAGCCTGTCTGATATTCTACAACCGGACTGCTATCGTGTAATCGAGACGCCAACAAAATTGGCATGTTTCCTCATGTGAGTTAGCATCATATTGACTTAGTCCAGTTGCCAGATAGTTTTAAAGAGTTTGCTGAGAGTTGGAAGGCTAATATTTGTCTTCTAGTGAACTTTATATTGTTTCACTTTGGTAGGTCCTAGCGGACCGTATTTTAGCTTCATTTATCAATGAACTATCGAGTACAAAAACGATAGCATAAATGATTCTTGCGGTTCGATTATGCCAACACTTACTCAACCATAGTGACACTGTAATGTGTGTTGTGGCCTTTGTTCGAAGGTACTGAGAATATACACACTAATTTAACTCATAAAAACTCTGTATGATAAATCGGCAGTTTACTTAACGGGTAGAATGAGTAGTGTAAAGACAGGTATGGAACTAGTGGCAGGATGGAGTTAGTAGTGCGCGACTGTGTATAAAAATTGTCAATAATGTACTGTTGTTTACATGGATTGTCTGACTTGAATGTAAAAGAGGCTTTGTTCAATCGAATTAATTTCTGTCTTGTACAACGCAACCTGTGTTTGCATATTTCAATTTTGATTCTAAATTACTACATCGATCTGATCACATTGTTTGCAGTTGTAACTGTTGAGTCAATAGACGGTTAATCGGTTTTATTAGTTATAAACAATCATCATTGATTATGCATCCTGTCATTCCTCGTGATTTATTGCTTTCGCGTATTCCCTGTCTAATATTTCAATATTGTTTTATCAGCCTGTGAGTTTCCACTTATTCAATCGTGCTGTAGCTACTTCTGGCTATTCGGCTTAAGAACAAGTCGTGTACAAACTGTTACATCTGTTCGGCATATTCATGTTGGTTAACTGCTTTGAAGACCACAGTGAAACCTCATAAGAAGCGTTAAGCAGTCAAGAAACAACGGATAAATAAGTAATATGTGAACACAATCAGATTTTACGATGATAACCGAACGTGCATTCCAGAACAACTCACTCTAACTTACGACTTGAAACATCCTATTGCTATATTACACCAAATACATTTCATAATCGCTTACCGTTCACCTTTTACCATACCAGGTGTGCTGTCAATATCTACTGCCGTTCGGTCTACTTCAAACGTAAAAACACTCGGTGTGTACTGATTTTTTTTGTTTTCGCCCATTTACCGTCAAAATACTCCTATACGAAGAAGCGCTGGATGTGTTATCGCAAAACCAATGGAATCCCTGACATGGTCGGATAATCGCGCACACAGTCACCTGTTTGACAGTCGACGTGTGTTCGTGTCGCATAGTGTTGGTCACTTATTTACATGACCGCGTCTTGGTGTGTTTTCAAATGCATTCCATAAATTGCTGTTCAAACTATTCGTGGTTATTATTGTTCCTTACTAACTGTATTTGACGGACATAATCCTCCATGTTGTGTAACGAATCAACTGCATTCGTTGACCAGTACGCATACTTTTGCATCGTATGCCAACCTGTCCAGGTTCAGTAATGGCTTCAAACGAAAGGCTTAACCGTACGTTCAAACTAATAAAAAGTCTTCAGTGTTCTCACAGGAGGATTGTGTAATTAACTTGTATAGTCACGATACCAGATCGTTGTCAACAAAGCTCCATCTTGTAACATTGACTTATTAAAGCAGGTAGTGACTCTAATCAGTGTCAGCTGCGTCCGCCAACATGGCCCTTCTGTCAGCAGTTGATTTATTGCATGGACGAGATGTGTGATGTATACATTCTTAGGTATATTCAAGAGCACAATGAAGCACGGTGAGCATAACTGCATACATCATTCGGTCTGTAGCAGTGTGGGCATCTGAACTGTCATGGTGTGACCAAGCCTGTTCTTGTTACCGATGGTTACGTTTACAATCAGATACACGTTACAAGCGGTATTTTAAAAACTATGGATAGGTCCTGATAAGTAAACATCTGATTTCCATGTTGTAGAAATGGGCAATAATAAATTCAGGTATGTCAATTCTAACAACTTGTTTTCTCCTATACCTGCTTCGAGAAAACCATTTTATCTACATTATGATTAATATTTTCAACGAGTAAAAGATATTCTTCATTGGTATACTGAGGAGGGGGATATTTTGAGACATGGTGTGGATATAAATCGACAGTTTAGAAAATAGCAGGTTCACGGTTAGTAGTTTTGAGGGATGTTACGGATGGGATATCAGTGTGCTGTTAATCACACTAATTTTATGATATCGAATTACAAGCGAAATAAACGAGAAGGGATGTTGAATACTAAATCATATTTTAGCCAACTACGTCGTTTTTTCAATTCGCAGTTTTGGATTTAACGTATAGCTTTTCTAAAGGTATACATTTACGACGACCTCCAAACGTGCCTTCGCCTCAGGTTAATGGCAACGGTGAGAAGAATATGCCAGTGGTCACAGACGAATCGCTGTCATGAACTAGTTATTCGGACCGACATGCTTTTTACATTATGCTATTTATATACTATCACCAATCGACTGTCATATTTTCTGCGCGCGTTCTGATGGCCTTTTGCTGACGGCAAGTGGTCGAATCGGAATAGCAGTTTGAACAGAGGTTCGGAAGAATGTCAGCACACAAACGTTGTCACCTTAGATGGTATTGAAACCAGTAATCACACAGTGGACGTGAAAAGAGAATATCTTGCAGCGAGGTTACATCACTTTGTTTGACTATTATGCTGCCATCTTACTCCACCTTTCGGAGGTGTTCACCCAAATAGCCATCAAAATTGGATCCGTACCCGTTCGTTTCAAGGGGCATCTGATCAGTTGGTTGGCGTCTTATTTCGACACAGTTACGTTGTCTAATATGAACAAAATAACTCTCGATGGTGTAGCTCTTACACATATTGTAGCCAGGATGAGCGATCGTAATCTACTGTTCACACCACTGCTATTCAGTAGTAGGACCATAGCATGCATTTTGACATCAAAGTAACCGCAGGAAAAATACAAGAAGAAACATTGGAATGCAACATTGCACAAAATGGTCCTTGCTACGTAAAGGAACTGAGCAGTGGTGTCTGTGACAACCGAGACGATCTAGGTCCAGTACCGTATGCAAATGAGTGTTTTGTTTGTAGTCCTGTTTAAGCGCTTAATCTATATGTTGCTTTGTTGAATAAATAACCCATGTGCCATCTACGTTCTTGGCTCACAACAATACTATAAGGTTATAGAACTGCATAATGAGGATTGTACTTAGCTAGTAAGATTAACAAGAACAAAATGAGTACACTGGCCTCCACCAGTGCTGAGTACTTGTGGTTTCGTAGATCACTCTAACAAATGACCCCGCATTGACAACAAACGTTATCACGGTCAAAAAATGATTTGGACTCCACACACCGTCAACACTGACAAGTAAGCAAAAGTCACTGGAAATTTAAACAAAGAGGAAAGTAACGTCAAAATGGAGTGGACCATTGACATTAAGCGCACTTCGGAAGATTATACAAAATCAGTTAACTAGTCGGGAAAAATTACACGGCGGCATTAAGCAATAAGCACATAAGTCATGGGTAAATCCACAACATTTACCATCTACAATAAATCAGGCTAACGCAAACACTGCGATTTTTATGAGTGAACGAATATAGTCTTGTAAATTGTATCAACTACAGAGACAAGGTAGAACCGACGCACGAAATTGTTCGTGTTGGTTGTAGTTGTCAAGATTTTAACACTGCTTGAATTGTAGAAATATCCAACTATCACCTTTACCTCACTGTATTCATGATACAGCCGATACGTTCGTTGCAATTAAACCAGTGAAATAAGTTGCATGACAAAATACATTGAGAAGCTGGTGTACAGAATAGGCTTTTTATCAATCACAAAGATTATTGTTGTCATTGATCTATACACAGAAACAAACGGAAAACTCTATGAAGATGAGTTTGTGATATTGATAAGTAATGTGACAAGTTTGTTAACTTAACAAGTGCCTAACTATCGGCAGACTGGACTTCTGTTGTTTACGATCCAGCGACAGGATGGGCATATGCATAGGAAGAAAACGTTGCATGATCTAAAATGTAAAGCCATGCTGGGTGGTCAACCAGTAAATTTTTTACTACACTGAGGATTTCTGCTCTTAGAGCTAGTTCCAGACCAGCTGAAGTGAAGACTTCACAATTGCGTCGCTTTTAAACTTGTGATAGCCCTACCGACCAGCTGCATAATAGCGGTAAGATTAAACTGTCAAAATGTGAGTGCGGAAAGTTCACCGAGATCGTCGATAAACCACCCGCCCCTTTAGGTTTTTCATTATAGATCTGTTATATGTGCTAGTTAGCCTCACAACAAATACCATCGGGATATGACAGTCAACTTGCAGGATATATCGATTGTCCATTAACGGTCACATTTTTGATTCTACATAGCTTTTACCTCAAAATTTATACACTCGCAAAAACAGTTGACTGTTACTTGCAAAGCGAAATAGTTGGGAAGCGAAGATCAGCGCCACCAGTGTAGTGAGGAGAAGCGATCGTGCTATACTACTTACGTAACTGCTATTCAGTATTGGGAAGCGGAGCATAGATTTTGATATTGAAGCAGCCGCAGGAAAAATACAAGAACAAACGTCGGAGCGCAGCAACGTATGAAATGGTCCTTCGTACGTAAAGGAACATAAAGAAAATGAGCATTGACATCTGTGGCAACCGTGACGACTTGAGTCCAGCACCGTACGTAGATGAGTGTTTTTGTTTGTTGTCTTGTTAAAACGCATAACTCACGTGTTGCTTTCCTGAATAAATAGCCCTTGCATCAGCCAGGTTGTTGGTTCACAATAATTAGTGCCGTGACAAGGGTAGGAGGATGAAGATCCCGTGGCCGCAGCCATTTGAGGATGGGGGCCTTTGGAGTTTCCTGGAGGACTCCGAGGACGTGGAGGAGACGGTCAGAGTGGAGATCGACCGAGCAAAGTTGGCGGCCTGCGGATGCTGCTGAAGGATATGGCGGAGGGGAGTGGATGCGGCGCGGAGGAGTCCGACACTAGAATGGGTCGCCGCGAGAGAGGCGCTGGTCGCCGGGTTCGGCAGCTCCGCCGACTGTCAGGAGGCATTGCGGCGGTTCGAAGGCGCTCGGCTTGGACCAGGAAGCTACGCTCTAATCTATGTCGTGTCACTGTGGACAATACTGCCAAGAACCCTGCTACATTTGAACCAGGATTCAGAGCAACGTATGCTGGCAGACCAGTTTTTGAAGGGAGTGACACCAATAGTCCGGGATTAGCTCAGGGTTGTTCTCATCGCACATCCGATGACATTGAAACAGCTAGCTGATGCGGCCTAACAATTGCTGGCAGAAACCTCCTCAACGGTTAACGAGTTGAACGCAGGCGAACAAGGTGAACTGAGTGAACTCCGAAGAGCAGTGAATAAACTGACTGAGGAAGTAGTGGCATTGAATGTGAAGAAGAATGAGAACCATATTGACGTGTGCTACTGATGCGGAAAACCTAGACAGTGACGAAGAGTTTGCTCACTTAGCAAGAGAAAGCCATACAAAAATAACGGTTTCAATGATTACTTTTTGTCTGGGAAGAAAGATCGGCAATTATCCGTTTCACGGGATTCGCCTTGAAGGTCGTTCAAAAGGCA
>LUCH01005512.1:0-13995 GCA_013368495.1 Paragonimus heterotremus | reverse complement strand
ATTCAAAATTCCTGTGATTCCGGAGATTTGATGTTCAATGATGACGTTATGAAGGTTGCTGGACGGTTTGTGTTCTCGGGAAGCTGCAACAATGGCGGTGGAGATGCAGGGAATAAAATAAAAACGCACATCTCCAAGGCTAGAGCATAGTTCGCTAATCTGAGGCACCTCTGGCAACAGAGAGGTATCTCTATGATGCTTAAAGATCGTGTACATAGGACGACAGTGAGGGCTATGTTACTTCATTGCACTGAAACTTGACCGGTCACAGCAGAAGACGTAGACCGCTTGCAAGTATATGGTCACCGATGTTTGGGTACGATCGCTCGTGTCGAGCGGCACCGACGAGTAAGCAACCAGGGGGTTAGGGAGTGGGTAGTTGGTAGTGATTATCAAACGAAATCTTCTGTCCAATTCTTACATTTGCACAGACTTAGATGGTTAACCCATACACTAAGAATGCCAGCTAGTCATCTGTCACATCGACCATTCTCTGCCGACGATGCGGCCGAATGATGCAAGGTGCCAGGTGGACAGATGATGACATAGCGTAGATAAATGAAGTTATTCACCAAGGGGTTGGCCACTGTGGGTCGGGCTCGTCTCCGACGTTGGTGTCCTCGCGACTCACACAATCAGTGGCTTGAGATGTTAGGTGAGATGGCGGCTAATCGAGCTCATCGACGTGAATGTTGTCGTTGTTTGGTCGAGTTGTCTGTGAAGTAAGTGCATTTAATGATGCGGAGCAGTGAAGGCCTTAAAGACGCTGTCTTGCTTCTCCCAGCGGCTTGGTTGTTTGTTTGTAAGGTGTGGACACCATGCGGCTGTATTTCTGAGTAGAGGTGTGTTTATTTTAAGCAGGTCTTTTCATTCCCGTCCGCCTTTTTCTTCTATCTTACTCTCCAGTGTTTGCTTTTTCTGCTTCGTGGTTGTATGGCAGTTAAGTATCAATACGAACGATAGATGTATTGTTGTCTATGACAATGATGTTAATAATGCAGCAAACTCTGGAACGAGGAAAGAAACAAATAAGAAAACTGACAGGTTTCCCATGTGATCACGGATTTGTCGATCATATCTCTGTTTTGTGAGAGAAACTATAGTATTCGCGCCGTTTTTCTCAATCAAGGTTTGTGGTGCCTGTCCACCTGTAAGCGACTTGTGACTCGGTTATCGGACAGACTCTCTGGGGCTGTTTCCGTCATGCAGAAAACCCGGCGAACTGCTATTATCATTATCGGCCTCGGGCGGGGCATGTGGGTTCGAAGGCAAGGGCTGTTGTTGGTCCTGGGATTAGTCCACAATGTAGCCGAATAACAAAAATACAAATGTTTGGGAATGAAAAATCGGTTGAAAAAAACGGGGATTTGTAAAGAGAGATTTCCGTTGACATTGAAATACTACTGTTACGTTTGCTGCCTAAGATAATAGTAGTCGAAGGATAAAACGATTCATTGCAACAACAACAGCAACAGCAACAAAAGCATAAGCAGACAACATGAGCAGTCAACCCAACGTAAGACAGACGTAATGTGTGAACCAGAAACGTGTGTACGATGAGTTTTCAGGGTCGATAAGACGATTATCGATCGATCTATAGGCACGCACGCACCTCGCGTGGAAAATCCATGATGTCTCATGCGGATGCATCAATTACTATACCGGAAAGCGCTTCTAACCAAAGGTGTGGATAGCCGCGAACTGTCAAATCTGACAGGCGGTACGTGTCAACCAAGTTCAACGGTGCAGTCGAAGCTTTCATAGTTAGTGATCACATTGCCGCCAAATCACCAGGTGGTTTCTCCCAACCACTATCAGCCGCTCTGAACAATGTGTGAGGCCGCAGATTCCATGCCGGCATATGGCGTACCTGGTCTCACCAAAGTAGAATATGCCTTCAGTACCGCGGTTATCGGAAGTGAACATGTAGATTTCCTCCGTAAGCACCGACAAACTGTCGCGTTCCTCAACCAAATAGCTTATTCAACAGACCAGCTGATGAGAGCAACGTCAGTCAAACACCGAGAGCCTATCCGTATACTACACACGGATGGATCAATTCTTTGATAAGCATAGGCCTTCTCTGAATGCATGTTAAGAAGTTACGAGTAGCTGTCTTGAGCATTCCCAACTATGTGACGCTTAACAGTTGTGTCACATCTCTGTTGTCTTCTTCAACCACGTGATAGACTGGATCCTAGAAGTAGTATGCGGAAGCTCCGAGGATGACGGAATACAGCCTCCCCTAGGTTGACTGATACCAAGCACGTCGACCACATTACTTTACCTAGTTCCATAAACAACAGAAAGACCACGATGGGTAGGTTGAATGACCTAATTGGTCTGTATGTGTACTTTGTGCCTCAAACGCGTAAACTGTTGTAAAGGAGACGGATTAACCCTAACCATACAGTTGTTATCGCACGCATGCTGCTTGTGATTGTCAATCGCCTAATATATCTGAATACTGTTATTTCATTAGCTTCATATACAAATTCGTGATTGGTCACATAAAGTGGCATACATGCCACGACAGGTGAGGGAAAATTGCAGGTTATCTAAAGCAGGTGAGAGAAGTATGTAGAGATAAATGATAAGAGGTACCAAGTAAGGGCATATATGGATTAGCAACGTGACCGTCATTGACGTCTACTGTCCGCCATTTCAGACACAGTCGTCAACCAAAGCTCCTCGTTGTTCATCAGAACCTAGTCAAGAGGCCCGAACGCTTCACTGGTGCCCTAGCCGCATTCATATGCTAGTATTCAGACTGCTTGTTTCAGTCTAGTGCATCACCATTAAACAGGACATGGCATAACAAATGGTAAAAACGCGAGACAATGTCGTTAGACTTAATGGTTGGCAGAGTCTGTTCGTTCCGAAGATAGTTGAGTAAACTTCGTCACTGCAGATACGATGTTACCATTACGCGCCTCTAATGCATTCAAGAAATCGGCGGTCAAAAACAGACACTGTGAACAGTCCCCGTGTGAATAGGGCAGGTTTTGAAACCGTACAATAAGATTGCATGTGCAGTGACACAACACAGGACTTTTTGCATAAATACGGTTATCACACCAGCGTCACGGATAGTGTAAGATAGTGAACCATCCGTAGTTTAGTTAGATGACTTGTGAACTCATCATATATTCATCTAAGGTCGTTGATCATTTCGGCTGCATCCAATGGCTCAGTATCAAAGGCGAGCACAGGTACAGAGTCTTACCAATCTTGTAACAATACGTTGCAATGAGAAAGCAAAGGGGACATAGTGAACTTGAATCCCTATATACATAAAGATTTAACAAGAAATGACCTCATGGAGTGGGAAACGTGTCACTGAAATCACTGCTCTGTCCGCAGCGTTCTCGACCCCCATGAACCACAGGAGATAAGGGCAATGGCGATCTGTAGAACGTGAGAGTATTTTCACACTTCGCGGCAAATATGGTGTTTATGAAGACCATGTAATACTGAAGCACCATCGGTCTGGAACACCTCTGCACCTCCTACGCGTAACGTGCTGTTGTAATATTGGCACGAATGCGCCTGCTCCTACCCTTGGTGACAAGCCGCTGGAGGTAGTTGAGAAGGTGATGTACCTTGGGAGCTGTACGAACGATAAGGTAATGATCGATGATAAAACAAATTTTATAGTGAGGGCTCGGATGGCGTTTGTCAACTGGTGCCATTTGTGAAGTCAGCGTGATCTTAGCCGTTCTGTGAAAAGCCGAGTGTGCAATGCCGCTCGCTATAAGACCGGTCCTAATATACGGCTGCGAAATCTGGTCCATTCGCGCGAATGTCGTTCTCAAAGTGTCTGTTTTTGACCATCAGTGTCCAGGAAGCATTATATATATATATATATATATATATATATATACCAGTAAACGGTTGGAGGCGTGTTTACACGGACACCGTTTAGCACTAAGAAGAGACCAGAACTCACTTTCTGCAGCACTGCGCAACCACAGGTCACGAGGTCAAGCGGGTAGACGCAAAAGAGATCGGATCAGCGCAAGGAGGAGCCGGAACTAGTAATCGTAGTGATCTCTCACAATGCTTTCAACAGACAGCGACCACGACACTTACTACATCCTACTAAGCACAAATACGACAAATACGAGTGATAGATAGACAAACATGCTGACGAGCCGATAACCGATACACGATTTTTCACCACCATTTTGTTTGACAACGAATCCTAGTGTGGATTTAAAAAGTCACAATAAATATACACTACTCGGTGTTTGCTTTTTACACCTAGTCATGACAGTACCCGAGTTGCAGATATTCTCGACAATTCAACATTATAGAGATATATATACATATGTGATGAAACGAAATGACAAAAACCAAGGATATGACGAAAGTGTAGGCGCAAATCCTGTATCAAACCATGCTACGAAAATGTGCTGTCTTTTTCACGAAAACAATAGGTTCAGATACCCACTGGTCCTCGAGGTGGCACAAGCGGATGACTTTACCCTGAAGATATTAAACAAGACCTTTCTATGGGACGTCGCTCGGAGTCACTGACCCAAGAGCCCGGCTTACTTGGTAGTGAGAACAGACCGGCCCGGGGCGCGGTGATGAAGACATTTATGCCCTAGTTTCATTGCTGCTGCGCACAAGAGTGCACTTAGGATGGCGCTGTTTCTAACTAATACAGACTGCTTTCAACCATATCGAGGAATACGCTGCTAGTCAAGTTCAATCGTTAGATGATAGGTAACTTTCGCCCCCTTTCTTTAGTAAATAGGTACCAACTTAAAACTGTTGAAGTGGTTCTATTGTACATCGGCTGAACTGTCTCAATGCCCAAGCATTTCAAAGCGCTAAGGTATGTGATGACCCATAGGGTTTTCGACCTAGTTGAATAATTATTACAAAATTCTATCAGAATTATAAGTAAAGGACTGCAAAAAAAATCCGTGAATAGTTATAACAGACACACCTCGTCGCAGAATTCAAGATATATATTTTTAAAAGAATGGGGCCAGGATAATTAAAAGCATGTAGTTTGTGAGAGTGCACCGGTTTAATGTCTAGACAGACACTGTCGTAGTGTCGCATTCCGACAAACTAAGTAGAGCTGATTAAAAAGAATCGAATATAACCACTATATGGCAAGCTACTAGGGGGCGTTCAAGCAATAAATTAAGAAAATAGACGGCAGAGTCGTTGGAAACCAAGTGAACAAGAGTAGAAGAATACACACTGCCGGGATACCTTGCAAGTCAAGGTTGGTAGTGCAAAATGACTTTCAATGACAAGCAACGAGACTGACCTGTTCGCAACAGCTGCTATACCCGCAAAGACCGATGCCTTTCCTTGGACAAAGGTTTTTGCGAAGATTTTACGAGGATTGACGGTATCAAAGAAAAATAGTAGTCCAGCTATTTATCATAAGCACACGAGGCAGTGTCCAGTGCAGGTGATATGTCGCACACTGTCACCAACGCAACGGTGGAGACTAATTTCACGAGTAAAGCAAACGTACGAAGGACAATTTATCTGTTCATGGTTGTTGTGAAGGCAAGATACTTTCCGGTTACCGAAATCGAAGAAGGCTATATAAATAATAGAGTAAATCTATATGCTCCGAAAACGGTAAGTGGTCTGCTCGTGTATGCGAAACCAACTGGAATAACAGGACATGCAGTTATAATGCCCCTTGATGCTCGTCCACAAACATACACTTCGGTTTCGTCCTTGTCTGGACTCATCAGAGATAGCCTGAGGGAGATATTGAACAGGAAACATGTGGTGTCTGTTTCTGAAATACCTGCCATCAAGTGCCGCAGATATCTACAAAAGTCTATAAGTAAGAGAACGGGAATTGCGGAGGCAAGATCACACTGCATGTGTTGTAACTACTGCGAAGTTATAAGGGTGATCGCGAAATTCAGTGGACAGGTGGTGTCAGCAAGTAAATCCGGAGGTGGGTCGGAGTTCCAACGCCTATCAAGGTTATCAACAAATAATTTGGATATGGTTGCACTATTACGTAAGCAACATCCCGGTGTAACAGCCTACAGCCCGAGTTAATAGCAACCCATGGGCACTCGCAGACACTCAGCGGAAGCTTTTAAAAAAGCCCTCACTTTTCGGCTTTCAACGTTTAATTTAAATTGACATCCACGAGCAGATAAATCTCACGGCCCAGAAGATATACCGCCAACCACACCGAATAATTGTAAAATATCGCTAGATACACCGTCTGCAAACATATCTCGGTATACATATGGTTCAAAGTGGCTTCCGGATGCCCGGAGGTGGAGTCATCTCAACAACTTATATAAGGGCCATCAAGAACGGTCTGGGTCTTGATGCAGTGTAACTTCTTGCGCATCTAAATGCTTTATTGAGCTAATATGAATGCTGTGATGATTACGCTGAAGTTCACTTACATCGAGCAGGACAACACGCAGAAGTCTGACGATTTTCCAGGCTTGGGATTGGAAGGAGGCTGGCAACTTTTCATAATATTCTGTTATCTAACCAGTGCCTTGCGACAGAGACTAATGAACCGAAAGTTGACTGAGAACCTTAGTATTTTCCCTCTCTACGTCTGGACGTTCTGGTAGTATCACAGTTTGCATGTAGTTATGGATGCTCGTAAAACCACCAATTCAATCCTGCGTCGGTCATCCTGCGATATAAACCGGGTCACCCCCCTGAGTAGACGGGCGGAAGAATGTCAATGTTGAACACCCATTCCCCATTTCTTCGTCCAACTTAGCTTCTAGACCACTCCAAACCCCAACCAAGTGCAGGGTGGACAAACGATGACCTGTCAAAAGGAAATGAGGACGAATACCAGTTAGCCAGTCGCTGTAAGACAGGTCGTCTCTTGGACTGGGGCTCTCGTGTCATACATGGCCGGTGGTCAGAAACGTTTGAGGAAATGGCGGACAACCAGGTTCAGCGACATGGAAGGTATCACTGTAGGGCCGAGTTATCTACGACGGTGGTTCAATAAACGAAGCGGGACAGTGAAAGCCACAAGGAGTCTATCTTGTTGGAGATAACTAACTTTTACTTATGGTTTGGTTGTGAATGTAGGTACCTTGATACTGGATATTTGAGCCTACATAAGGGTGTTTTAATAATTGGGTCCCATCCCTTCTCCAGTTTGCTTTGGAAGTATAGCTTGTTCTTATCTCCATGTTTGCATGCGAGTTAAGGGACAGTGTATCATCGATGCATTGCTACCACCCACGAAGAGAACAAAGAAATAAACAGGAACCAGAGTAGTAATTACGAATCTAAGATGTTGCTGCTGCGTTCCTGAACTCCTTAAAACATCAACGGCGATCGCATAAGGAACAATCTGCGACAGCACTTCAAGACAGCTCCTCAGGAGTACACTTTTTGAGGAGACTGTTTCTGCGGTAGTAACCTGTTGGTTGTAACGGACGTATGGGGAAGGCAACATGTATGCACCTCTCACTAGATGTGAATATCCGGGAGTTTAGCAAAATGCTTGATTCTGTAGAAGAAATTGCACCATGCAGACCGGAATGGCAATCTGTTGGCGGCCAATATTTCAAGACGCTGTTATCGTGAAGGTGAAATGCATGGCCATAAACAGGGTGGAAAGCTTGTAAGTGGTGTATGACAGACAGTTTCGTTGTGAGTAATATACTACTAACAAGTGGTATGTGACCTACAGGCGACATTCGGGAACAAAAGAGCAAGCCCCGAACGCCAGGATGACGACGGACAAGAAGAAACCATGGGAATAGTGTGTACGCGCTATGGTAGAAATTCCACCAAGGCGAATAACGACGTACTGTCACCCAATGTATATGAATGCATGTCTACCATGCAAATAAGCGTACGCGTATGTGGTCCAATTTCTGACATGACCTGTACGGGAGTTTGCGCAATGAACAAATTCTCAGATTAAGCGTCTTTTGCGGTCACAACAAGAGTAACTACAGAGATCGTTCGACAAACTTCAGTGATAACTTCACACGGACTTACACCATCGTCAGTACTTCCTGTCATCTATAAAAAAACCCTTGCCAGCGCGCCTAAACGACTAAGATGAGAACACAAACTCAAAGTGAATATATAACGTAGATGCTCAGTCTAGAGATGACACATCCTGGATACTTGAACGTGTACCATGTCGAATAACCCTTACGTGGATAATGTAGAAGTACCGACAAATATACCCCCAGGAAGCGATTCCAGGATTAACTTCTCCTCAAAAGAACCATACATACTGCTCTCGCTCAGAATCTGATGCGCTACTCTTTTTTGCTTCTACCTGAGCAATCAACAATATTCATTTTAAAGTTGAACATTGAATATTCATTTTATTTCCCCATTGCTGTCGATGATAATACTCTCTCCTTGGCAGCGAGTACTTCCACCTTATCCTCGTGAGTCCTTCAAACTTCTTATCCGACTTGAAGACCCAACTTCCCTCCAAGGTGCCTGGTGGGTTATAACCGGATTCAACATTCCCTTACATCTACAATCACCTTTCAGCTGTCCTTCTAATCGAACAAGGTTGAACACTGGCCGTGCTTCATGCGGCTACACCAGATGCAGAATGATTACTACTGATACTTCTTATTAGCGTTTTCTTCCGGGATATCCCACGTCACTGTTGAGGTGAGCGGCGGTCCGAGCCACAGTACCTTTTGATCAGGCTCATGATTGCTATGATGATATCGGCCAGCCCATACAGTGATGCTTTCAGACCTAACATTTCTAAAAATCCGTGATGTTCTGGTTGGCAGTATATAAATTGTTGGAAATGGGTCTACGAGTGCGTAAGCAGATAACGGAATAACGGTTAGTGGAACGATGTATAACGGAGTATACACGAACAGTTAGTCTCTTCTCAGTCAATCCATTCATCCGAGACTACCGCGTGAATACAGAGAAAAGACCAGCCATCAACTAGAGCTTCTTTATGTCGCTCACCCCGAAGACAACATGGTGATAAACCCGTTCATATTTAGTGTTCGTGATTAACAACAAGGTAAGGTCAAAAGAACGGACCAGACAAAAGTTTAGACAGTGCAGAGTATGTGTGTAATCGGGATGACAACCACAGTTGTCACGACGGTTGAGGATACTCGTGGAGACCGGAGAGGTACACGACTAAACCAACGTTGAAGGTCACTCACAAGTGTACTTTGATAGTTTTCTTGCTAAAATATGTTCGGGGGACTGGCGACTGCCGCGACACAAGTAAGCAAGTAAAGCACAACCGGTGAAAGTTCTACTGATGGAAACGTGAAACAGATTAAGTTGTGGTTTCGCGGTGTCTAGGGTACAATTCTAGGCAAACCGCTTCAGGCGCACCAAGAAACAAATGAGACGGTATCGTAGCACTTACGGGTAAGAAAACACAGTACCAGCATCTTTCCACATGTACTGATTCACCAGTTCGGTTATAAAAACGACGAGCAATATTTCTCCAAAACAGTATAAAATATTCCGGTCTTCTAACTTTGATACACAGGATTTGATCATCCCCTTCAACATATTCAGTTAGAGACAATATTCAGTGACTGGTATGCGAATGCGAATCTAAGAACCCAAATCACTCGGGCTGGTGTTTTTCGGATATCATGTGGGCGTCAGTTATTTTGAAAGCAACCACAGAGAGACTGGAGTAACACCGTGATTCGTAAAGGTGGTATCAAGGGAAAGCGAAACAATACTTCGTTCACAACCTACTTCCACTAGACAGACAAAGGTCTAACGTCCTGAACTGTATCCAAGACCAAGCAATAATCACGATCAACGGTGAACCAGTCCAATGCGTCACAACACCATGAGAAGAAAAATTATGTGAATATTTTCGGATCTAATATCATACAGCCTTTTACAATGATGTCGCAGACCATTTATGTCAGCAAAGGTGAACAGCACCACCGCAAGCTTCTCAGAGAATAGTAAATACACAGGAATTAAGTTTCCGTGATGTTATCAACAAGTGTGGGTAAATGAAATAGATTTCCGGAAAATGTCTATATGCAATATTCCGAACACTTACTATCAACTTCGTCGTCTATTGTTGCACATGTTCTACTACACATTTTCTTTAAAGCCAGAATAGACTGGCAAGATAGCACAACCATGCAACGGTCAGATAAACTAATACTGGAAATGAAGGGTAGTTTCGTTTATTGGCAGGAATGTCCGTTTTACCACAGTTAATACAACGTCTTCTTTTAGCCGCCATTTTGATGATGGAAGAAAGACAGTTTACAATGCTGGGAACACGGTAGTTCCCGATTTTCCTGGCAACCATCTAAAGGAAGGAGTGACATAAATTTCCTCCTTGTAAATCAATGATACAGATAAGAAACAACAGCGGCCTCAAACCCGGCCTTTAAGGCATGCCCATGCAATGAGCGCAAAGAAAAACATCAGTGTCGGCCTTGAAGAGGAATGACGTCATCCGTTAGCAATTATCACCCTAGGTATTTTTCGCATCAATAGGACGTACTGCCAAACACCTTAACAAACTCAAACGAAAATAGCGTCGGATAAAAGGTCGTGGTTTCCGACGTTCGGTACACTGTCCACAAGGATACACACAAACGTTACGCAATGATCACTTGGCGGGGATCCAATGCTGAGATATCAAAATAAGATTATTAGCAAGAAGTTTCATAGCATTTTGCATGGAAACGCGTTATGGTTGTGAAGGTGACTGACTGGTGGCTGATACCAAACGCAACCGACTGACACAAAAGCGGAAACCATGGTGATTTCTGTTCAGGCCGACAAAGCATGCCTGCATAAGGAATTCGTTAAACAATTTATCGAGTACACAAGAAGACCGTTTTCGGATGAACTCGATCTGTACTCACTTAACAGAAAAGGCTAAACTGAAAAATGGATACAAAACATCACGTGCTGGGAAATGTGCAAAAGTTACTGGAATTCCCGAGTAGAAGGGCAGCGGTGAATATGCGTACGTGTTGTAAACGGCAGCGTAATGACATTCAAATGATTTGGTGAGGTCAATTTCGGAGGTGATTTCACCGGTCGGCTGACACAAGGGAGGTAAAAGCACACTTTTAATACAGTCGTGTCTATGGAAAAAAAGCACCAACGGTCATGTTGGGCATATTTATGTTCGAGGGTAATTCCAGAGAAATCCCGATGTATACTGACCGTGGCTTCGAAACGTTTCAGTCTACTGAACTGTAACTACATTGAGCATACCTGCGCCTCCCGTTTGGGAAAATGATGAATTCCGTAGGAAAGGGAGAGAAGAATTAGCCATTAGCCAGCTTGCGAGGTATGAATGGGAAGCCAGTCACGCAGATCATATTTCAGATCTACTGAGAGCTTAAATGACCGAAAATCTTCCAACATGACGGTTGACTGTTCCACTAAGAACGGCCCGATTAAAATGGCAAGCCAACTGTTTCCCTGGAGGTTGTTTGGTCCAGTGACATAGGAAATCGAAGGCCAGTACCGTAATTTCCTTCGTTGGTACAAGGTTCAAAAGCACCTCGTATTTTTCACATGCTGTATTTAAGCTATCTATAATATTGTTAATGACAGCAGAGATAAAACGAGATTCAGAACCTTAATGAGGGATGCAAACACAGATTTGAAGATTACTGAACACAACGAAAGTTGTCTGGGTAAGACAAAACAGCACTATCGTCAAGATGTGAATATGAAAGTGGGCAACAGAAAGGGCCGATAAGGAATCATGGCTACAAAGGTTGATTTGTAGCCAGATAAATTTGTGAATTGTGCAGATTTCACCACCGTGTACAAAAAGTGATGGTAAACTTCGGTCATTACAGACAGCCACAAACCGCATGGGTAATTTCTAGAGATTAGCACGATAAACAGAAAACTGTAAACTACATTGTGATGAACTATAATGTGAAGAGGCTTACCATATGGCAACTGTCACAGACGTCGGCAGCACACAAGTAGGGTATTCGGACACAGAAACCCTTGAAGATCCCATGTGTATGAATGAAGTGAAAGCCCTGACGACAAGCGGCAGCTCAATATTCAACGAGGAAGCATCGAAAAGGTTGCCTTGGTTATAGAGACCGATACTTTTACTGCGCTGTGTAACAAAAAGCTTAGACGCAGTAAGCTATTCAGAAGCCTTTGTTTCACCGAATGAGATGTCTTTCATCATTCCTTCTTCAGCAGACTAATAATCAGACAGGCTACTGACAGTACGCAAAAGACTTCACTGGTTTTGCGAGTTCACATCGGAAAAGTTTCCGAAATTGTAATCATATCACCACTCAAAACGGTCATTTTGGCGCCCTGTGTGATGAGTCACAAGTGGGTGCAATGCTGGTCACCATCTGGCTGTTGTAGCGATCCTACACTGTTAAAGAGTGAGTGTGTTTAAATGGAAAGTTTCCCTCAGACTAACAGAAGAGGAATGCCACTCAATCACTCTTTAAGAACAGAAGCGATATCTCATTGACCATTTGAAAGACCCTGCAGCTTCCTTCACGATTACGCTGGACGGTCTTGACACGAAGAGCTCACCGACTCTACCTGGCGTCTAGTTTCTTAGAACAGCAAAGGAGATCAGCGCCCGTAGCTATGAATTTTGAACCTAAATACCGTTCGACTCGATTGTGTTGGCGAGTCAACTTTGAGTATCAGGCACCGAGCTTCGAACGCCATTAGAATCTAAAACTACAGGCAACACTCGAATACTTAAGGTTGTTTGACACAAATGGTGGGGAACTAAAAAAAACAGCAACGAACACCGAAAACAACAACTCATGAAGTTGAAAACCTTGGGCTTATTAGTGCGACAATATGGACGTGCAAGTTTTTGTGCGCTAAGCGTTTTCTGCATTAACGATAACATGCAGTTGATGTGGATGCAATCATTACAGGTTCCACACTTAATTCCATGAACCAATACAACTTTAGAGTGTGAAGGGCTGCAGGGGTTTGCAGCTGGTAGATCTGTCACTTCCTAACTTACTAGTAAAATGCATCAAATTAAGTTGTGGCAATGGCACTGGTGGGAAAACATCATTAGGAGCGATAGTTGCCGCGGAGAGGATGGAATGAGACGATCATGATTACGTGATGAAAAGATCCGAGACGTTTGCCCCAGAGCATAAAATAGTGCAGAACTTACCAGACCGGCGGACATGTAGTGAGTTTTCGCCGCTGAATTAACGATCTGATCAATGGCTTGCATGGCAAAGTTGAACGTCATGAACTCGCATACAGGTTTAAGCCCGGCCATTGCGGCACCAACAGCAACACCAGCAAAACCCATCTACACTCATTATATAAGATATAACTGCTTTACTTCGGTGATTGGAGTATCGATCACCCGCTCGTCACCGAACATTTTCCAAAGACCCTTCGTAATCTGTGCGAACAATTATAAAACACAAACAACCACACTTTATAAGCACCGTCATACTGGGCGACTTCTTCACCAAGTATTATAACGTCCTTATCACGCTCCATTTCTTCACGCAAGGCAGAGTTCAATGCGTCGCGCACTGTTATTTTTGATGCACATGTGACATTCGAAAGGCTCAGAAAACGAGTGTGAAACACCGTAACACATTTCTGGAACTAGATTTGCTTATACAACAAAATTACTCGCAATGCAAAAGTGTAAAACCGGGGGATAACCATCCCTCACGTACGACACCAAGCGGTTGGCAAGCCAATCTGTGTTGACCCTGGGTTTGACCTAGAGCCATTATTTTCCCTTATGTTCATTGGTTCTCAGTGGTCTCTTAATGGATTCAATGGGTGGTCGGTGATGGATGGAAGTAAGAAGCCGAGGCTTTTGATGGTTGAGTTTCTCCTGGAGAAGAACCCTTGTACAAGAAGAATGGTTATGAGTCGCAACTTTTCTTGACTGAAAACATCGTTCTTGTTCTTGGCGGGTAACTCGAAATTTGATTTGTCTTATTGGTGCCCTGACTGAAAACTATCCGCAGGGAGGGAATGCGCATTTGTGTGGATTGATAAAAAGTGGGT
>LUCH01005510.1:27690-42150 GCA_013368495.1 Paragonimus heterotremus | reverse complement strand
AGAGCCTGAGAAAGCAGTCCTAGTAGTGAGGGGGAGTGTGTTGACGGTTTCAGAGTTTCCTGAATCCTCTTGGTGGGTTGCGGCCGTTTCTTCATAGGCCTGAGCATATGTGAGCGTTCCTGTGGGAAGCTTCTTTAATTTCTGGGTGCTCAGGGTTGACGGCTTCTTTGCCTCCTTCACTTTTTGCAGTATCGGAGGGTGGTTTGCGACTTTGCGCCTCCGAAAATTTGGGTGCGGTTTTTGTTTAGATGAGAATTTAGGAAGAAATAACCGTGAGAAGGAAGAGGGAAATGCGGCTGGAATGAGCCAAGTATGAGCCTTTCTAGAAGTTGGAGGCGACCCAAGTAGACTCAGTGGGTTTTATAGCTTAGGAATAAAGTAAGAGTGGATAGAACCTTTTGGGGGTCCCATGGGTGAAGGGTTAGAGCAAGTCTGTTGCTCTGTGGCCACTTTGGAAGCTACTGTCTGCGACCCGTGAGGTTAATGGCGCAGTGGTAAACACGGTTGCCTCATGAACAGCGGATCCGTGGTTCAAGTCCCGACAGTGACGACGATATGCACTACTGATGAACTCTAATGAGAGCGAAACTCGAGTCTAGTGTTTCTTTTCGCAAGGGGCCGACTGGAATGTCTATGGGGATGCGACAGCTGCGATCAATTTTGGGTGATGTTCAACTTAAAATTAACCAAATCCCCGACTGCTCATCAGTAAACAGAAAAGATTGTTGATCGTCTTGAACTAAGCGCTTCAAACACCCACGAAAGATTGTCACGATACATGCGGAGAAGTGTATACATCTCGAACGCCGGAAACACGACTGTTCCAGACACTGAACATCCATAAGGTAGTGTTGCAACAGTCGCGACTATCAAGCTGAAGTGAGTGACGTGTGGTAGTTTGGAATATGTAATGGTAATCAGAAGTGTACTGTCGTGATGCTTGTTCCAGGGCTCGTACGCCCAGTACTCCTTGGCATTTATGTTAGCACGAACCGGAAGGCGTAATGAGAGGACGATGAGTCTGCAAACAAACCTTAATTATTGACCTACTTGCCGTTCACAGGTGAACTTCAACGCAACAAGTGTGGGCGTCAGGGAGTTGGACGTGATATAACCTCAAGCACAACCGCACGGCAGCCGCCAGAGTGGACGAATGTCGACGGAAATTCCAGTCGACCTTCAGAATTCAAACAAGCGTTCCCGCGGTAATAGCCAAAACATAATTACTTCAATTAATGTGGACTACAGTGATGAAAATGGTGCGGATTCACTATGCAGCCATGAGTAAAGCTACGGTACTCATGCCAACACACTAACTCAGAGGTTAAATGTTTGTGGTAATTACCACAAACTTAAGTTCGCATTCATAAGATAATGCAAACAAACACGGTGGTATCAGTAAGGCAACTTTCACGTCGCAGACAGTTTGGATTTCGAAAACGTCAAGGGGAATGTCACTCCATCAACCCTCCTCTCTCGAAAGGTAACTGATTAGCAAGGCCTCTTATCCATAAATTTTAATGCTGGGCTACAGCTGCTGTCTTGCTGGCCAGCCGTGCGCTAATCACTCAACCTGAAAACGCCTCCTAAGGACATGGAAGGGGGATGTTATTTCCTCACTGCACAGGCACAGAACGCTACAGCGTTCAAGGTTGTTATCTTGGGGCCCAGCAACTGCTGCTATACATCGCGTTAGAGCTAGAATTGGGGAGAGGTGGAGTAACTGAAGGCTAGAGAAAAGGGCATATATCCACCGTAACGCATTTGCTGTGTAGCGACCCCATTCGTTATTGTCAACTATGTTAAGGTTACCAGTGCCATTTGTACTCCTATTGTTCCCAACTTCTTGGGTATACTTAAACATTTGTTTGAACGAGTAGAGATGCCGACAACTACCTCGAACACTCGAACGTACGACCCTGTTGTGTGCACGCTTTCCGCTCCGCTCTGTTATCGCCCCGTATTTGTATCCGTTTTCTATCGTGTTGGCTTCGCATGTCAATAGTATACTCTTTGTCTACCCGTCGTCTTATTCTCACCCGTTTGTTGCATCATGGAGTGACAATACACCTAGCTAATTGCTCATTTAGATCACAGTATATCCACCAGCGGGACCGAACCTGTGATGGTTCCTGGAATACAGAAATGAAGTAGTTAAATTAGCTCAACCCCAGAGCCAGCTTCAACGCAATAGTAATAACAACCGAACTATGCAAAGCAGGTAATTTATCCATCGAGCGCAATTGTACAAGTTCTAGTCAGCAATATACTAAAACAACAGTGATGATAAATAAGTTTACTGACAATCACCACATCCTCCGCAGTTCAAATAAAAGTCCGGGCAGCGGTGGTGACTTTGCTTCTTTTTCACACGTCCTGGAACCATCACAGAACCTCTCCCCGACAGAGTGTGAGCAGTATTGGACTACCCGGAGCCCACAGCATTCAAGCAACTTCGCCGTTTTGATGGTCTAATAAGTTTTTATCGTTACTTCATTCCTGATTGTGCACACTTAATGCGACTGCTCACCGACCTGCTCAGAGGCGAGGTTCGCTCATATTCGTTTACAACGGCAGCAAAAAAAGGCATTCATTAATTTAAAAACAGCTATCGCCAATATGGCATCGTTGTCACACCGTCACCCGTCCGCCCCTTTAGCGCTAACTGTGGATGCATCAGACGTGGTTGTATGAGCAGTCTTGTAGCAGCAACTCGACGACGACTGGTGCCCATTAGCTTTTGCCTCTAAACGTCTACGATCAACTGAGTCGCGATATAGTGCTTTCGAAAAGGGGCTGTTGGCAGTATATCTCGGCATCCGCCATTTTCGATATGTTCTCGGAGGCAGGGGCTTTATCGTCTTCACAGATCTTAAGCCACTAACGTAAGTCTTACGCTCGACAACCGACAGGTGCTCCCTTAGAGAGACCCGACACCTGCATTTTTATCGTTCGGATTACGATCGATATCCGTCACATTTCAAGTGTTGCGAACCCATTCGCCGATGCTCTCTAGTGCACCAATGCTAGAATGAGCACGGCAGACAGCCCAATCGATCTGGCAGCAATCGCAGCTGCACATGACAACGATCCGGAGATAGGACAACTTCGTCGGTTCAGTTCCCTTAAGCTAGAGGACACTCCCATGAATTCAACCGAAAGGGATGATTGTTTGCATCCCTCATCCGGTTATTCCACTAGCTTTTCGCCGCCGAATTTTGGACACGTTCCACAACATGTCCCACTCAGGCATACGTTCAACAGTCAAAACGATCAACGAGCGCTTTGTCTGACGAAATGTGAGTCGGGACGTCCGCACATGGGCCAAAGCGTGCATACAATGCCAACGGTTTAAAATTCATCGTCACACGCATATCTCAGTAAGGGGTTTTGCAGCCCCCGATGGGCGTTTCCCCCAAGAGCATGTTAACCTAGTCGGACCTTTACCACCCTCAGATGGGTGTACATATATGTTGACATGTGTAGATGGATTTACACGTTGATCAGAAGTTATACCGTCGCACGAGCATTCCTGGAACGTTGGGTTGCCCAGTTTGGTTGTCTCGCCGTAGTGACCACCGATCGAGGGTCACATTTTGACTTAGCTTACACGCCACTTCTCAACACATTAGGCTAGAGTCAACTTCGCGCAACAGCTTACCATCCGGCAGCCAGCGGGTTAGTTGAACGTTTTCATGGGCAACCGGAAAGTTCGTTGTCCGCCAACAACAACCCTTCGTGGTACAAGGTTCTGCCATTGGTCTTGTTAGGTATCCGAAACACGCTAAAGGCCGGCCTGCATACCACCTCCGCCCAGGTAGTCTATGGGTGCTGCTTGCGTTTACCCGGAGGGATGGTTGCCCCACACGCAACGGCACCGATCAACTTCGCGGGTTACGGCAAGCGGGTGGCCCAGTACATGAGATGACTCCGACCGACCCCATCAGGGGAATAGACGACGCCAACGTACGTATATCATCGTCTGTCAACCTGTTCTCACGTTTTGTTGCGTGCGGTTACTCCCTGGCGATTTTTACACCCGCCGTATACAGGCCCATTCCGCGTACTCACGCGCTACGACAAGACTTTTTTGTTGGAACGCGAGGTCGTCTCTATCTATAGATTGAAACCACCGTTTTTAGAGGTACCTGATGTGAACATGGATCCACGACCAACAACGTCCTCAAAAGCTAGTGCATTGCCTAACCTTAGTACAAATGCGGTTTCGGTTACTACTCCGCCTGCCTCGATGGGCCAAGTCACCACAGCAGACGTCCTCGGGAGGTTCGGTGGCCGGTACGACTTGCGGACTATGTGGAAGTCCGCCCGATTCCCCTGCTCGCCTATGGTCATCAACCTTCCAAGCCGTGCTCTCCCAAACCACTTCCAACTTTTCTCCCCCCATCTTTCACCAGCCGTAGACGCGAGCTGTGTGACAGGAGTAAACTGGACTATGTGTAATGGACAACTGGGTACGCGCTAGACCATCGTCCAGTAACAATTTAATAAGCCTTTCCTGAAGAGCAATCAAAACCTAGTCCCAACAGGCATCGAACAAGAGAACGCAGCGGGGTTTGTAAATAAACCGGATATCTTCAGCAATATTTGGAAATATGGTAAATAGTTAGCTCTAGTCTTGTCTGGGAGCAGTAGTAGCAACCAGGAGGAGAAAGGGAAAAAGAATGAGATGGGCTACAGCCCACGCAGCGGCACTCAAGAGCGCGCCAAGCGAAAAGTGCGCGGAACCTTCCAGCGCGTTAACCAAAACTCGAAGAGGTTCGAGTTAAAAGACCTTGAATAATGAAATAATAAATGAGTAGTTTGGGAAAGACCAAGCATTCGCTGTGTGTAATTAGTTGCACGACTGATGAAAGTGGCACTGAGGTCGTATCAGGCCTCTTATTGCAGGCGTACACAGAATAATGCGTACAGAACAGACGAGCGGGAAAACACGGTTGCAGCCGGGACCCTTGGAGAAGCCACACGATCGCTGGTTACTACAAATGCAAGCTCGTGTCGACGGTCCCAGCTAAACGATGCACTCCAACATGTTTGAAGTCAACACTCTAGCTGCCTTTGTAGTGACCTGGAGATACCCCCGGTCTGCCTGCTGTACGATGTGTAAAATCCTTCCTAAAATCTTAGCTTACATTGTACATAGGACTTTAAGGATCTTTGCCTGATGCATGCGATCGCGTTTGTTTGCCTGCATGCTTGTCGGTCTATGCGCGCCATTCGCGCCATACACACTTTCCGGCTTGCTCGCGCGCTCAGCTGTCGGATCCTTATCCTCCCTAACTATTTCGTGTATCGGTGTCGTCTAGCGCTGATCGAGACCATTTGTAATTATCGTATAATATATTTTTGGTCTCCGCAATTATTTGTATTTTTATTTCGCATCTGGTATTTCTGCGTATACCTGAGGAAACGTTGATTTAGTGCACGTACGCACTAAAACTGGTGAGCCCGTTCATTTTCACTTTTTTCGCAGGTATATTTTGTTTTTCTAACGTAAGTTAACGTAACTTTTTCATTCATTTATTTAATTTAATCTCTACTGCTGTCGGAATTATGCAAGAACAGATTTCTAATTCGCCAAACGATTTAGTCATTGCTCTTTCAGTCCCGATCGCACCTTTTAGGGAGAATAGTTCTCAAAGCTGGTTTGCACAGCTGGAGGCCATTTTTGCGTTGGGAAACCACCACGGAACTAACAAAGTTCCACCATGTGACTGCTGCTCTTCCGTCTCACGTCATAGACGAGGTGGACGACATTTTGGAACATCCCGACTTCATTAGACCCTATGAGCAGTTTGAAGAAGACATTATCAAGCGCATTTGCCTTTCGGATCGTCAGCGCATTGCTCAGCTGCTGAGTCCTACCGAGTTAGGCGACCAGAAGCCTTCACAGCTTCTACGCCATATGCAGCGCCTCGCTGGCTCGACCCGGCTCGAGGAATCCTTGTTGAACGAGCTATGGATCCAGCGGCTGCTTATGGATATGCAAAATATCGTTAATGCCAACCCTCAAACAGTCCTGTCTCAGTCGGCTGATACGCCTGATCGTATTTGGGAGACATACGGAAAACAGGTATCCCAAATATCCGCGCCAGCTCCGGAACCACTGGCACTCCTGACCGACCGTGTGAACGAACTCACACGCCAGATCCAGGCGCTCAGCACTCGAAGCTTGCACCCGCACTCACCCTCACGTAATCCTAACAATAGGAGAACCTCCCGATCGACTTCCAGGAGGCGACGAGTGCTCGCAGGAAGTGCCAACCCCGACCACTGCTGGTACTACCAGCAATTTGGCAAACGTCTTCGGTTCTGCGGCGGTCCCTGCTCCTCCTCCAAAAAGGACCAGAGAAACCAGCCGGCCAGCACGTCGCGGCGACCGACGTTGCTGACTCCCGAAGTCGCCTGTTTTTCATTCGAGACCGCGATTTGAGAGTTCGCTACCTCATCGACACTGGTGCAGATATCAGCGTCCTCCCACCGGATTCTCGCGAACGGCCTACACAGGAGCACTCTACCTTACGTGCAGCAAACGGTATGCCTATTACCGTTTATGGCCAGCGTTCTCGCACATTGAACGTAGGCCTTCGTCGCACTTTTCGATGGCCTTTCACCGTGGCAGACGTCCAAATGTCAATCACTGGCATCGATCTTCTCGAGCATTTCGACCTGCTAGTCGACGCACGAAACCGTCGGCTAGTCGACCCTAAAACAAACTTGTCTGTTACCGAGACTTTGACCAACGCGGTTCCAATCAGTCCGTGTATCGCCCGGTTATCATATGCACTTACGTTTCTCTTGTCGAACAATTTCCAACCGTCTTCAGACAACCGACCTCGTTACCGCCAGTAACTGGTGCAACGCAGCATCATATCGTCACCACTGGCCCTCCGGTGTTTACTAAAGCCCGTCGTTTAACACCGAATGAGCTGAAGATAGCGCCCGTCGAGTTCGAACACATGTTCGAGCTTGGCATCATTCGCCCGTCGGA
The DNA here is from genome assembly GCA_013368495.1 of Paragonimus heterotremus. NCBI lineage: Eukaryota > Metazoa > Platyhelminthes > Trematoda > Plagiorchiida > Troglotrematidae > Paragonimus > Paragonimus heterotremus. The sequence continues at coordinate 35,141 of LUCH01005510.1, read as the reverse complement.
TAGCCCCTGGGCTTCGCCTCTCCATATGGTGCCGAACAAGTCAGGAGACCGGCGCCCATGTGGAGATTATCGTACGCCTAATAACGCCACAGTACCGGACAGGTACCCCATTCCGCATATTCAGGACATCACGGCTAGCTTAAAAGTCACCCGTGTGCTCTCGAAACTCGATCTGGTTCGTGCGTACCATCAGATCCAAGTTGCCGCAGACGACGTCGCCAGAACCGCAATAATTACGCCATTCGGCTCATTAGAATTTCTGCGCCTGCCGTTTGGTCTCCGCAACGCTGCTCAAACGTTTCAACGATTTATCGACGACGTCACAAGAGGTTTGGACTTTGTCCATTCCGACATCGACGATCTTTTGGTGGCATACGTCTCTTAAGAAGAGTACCAGAATCATCTGCGATTGCTCTTCGAACGATTTGCAGCGTATAACTTCACTGTGAATGCGGATAAATGCGTTTTCGGTCAGCCAGCAGTCGAGTTCTTAGGGCATCATGTCGATCAGCACGACATCCGGCCGCTGGCCGATAGGGTACAAGCGATTCGCGACTTCCCGCGTCCTACAACGCTCACCGCTGTCCGTCGTTTCAACGGCATAGTCAACTAGTACCGCCGTTTTATTCTACATTGCGCGCAACTCACGCAGCCTCTGACCAACTTACTCCGTGGTCGTTCCAACGGCAACGTCGAGTTGTCAGAAGCAGCCGTCAACTCGTTTGATCGCACTAAAGACGCGCTAGCTGACGCAATGATGCTGCACCATTTCGACGGTAACGCCACCACGAACATAGCTGTAGACGCTTCCGACACAGCTGTTGGTGCCGTACCCCAACATTTCGTCGATGGAACCTGGAGACCGCTTTCATTTTTATCCAGACTTCTGTTACCCGCTGAAACGAGGTACAGCACGTTCGATCGTGAGTTACTGGGTATCTACTCAGCCGTTCGTCACTTTCGATACGCCCTCGAGGACCGGCAATTTGTGATTTTCACAGATCACAAACCGTTGGTATACGCCTTCCGCAATCGTTCCGAACGTCATTCACTCCGCGAAGTGCGCCACCTTGATTTCATCTCGCAGTTCTCGACAGACGTACGGCACGTCTCTGGCAGTGACAACGTTGTGGCTGACGCTCTGTCACGCATATCAGCAGTTGTTGGTCACGACATTATCGATTTGTCAGCTGTGGCTGACGCACGACGTGCGGAGAACGACCTCCACGCTTCCTACCAGCAATCGTCATTGTGCCTCGCGGATCTTCAACTATCGGCAGCACCGGGAACGATTTTATGCGATATCCCTAATGGACACCCTCGTTCAATCGTACTTCCAACCATACGACATCGCGTGTTTGACACGCTACACAACATTGCCCACCCTGGCATCCGGGCCACAGCCAAACTTGTTTTCCATAGGTATGTCTGGTCTGGTATACAAAAGGATCTTCCCACATGGGCACATTCTTGCCTAGTTTGTCGAAAAGCTAAGGTACACCGCCTCCGCGTCACGGACACTCGAAAACAAAGTCGCAAGGTTTTTGTTCTCAAAGACCTCCACGACTGCATACATGTGTTTGTTTGCGTGGATAGTTCACGACGTCCGCTCGAGCGACCTTACCAGGGTCCATTCAAGGTCCTTCAACGGAAGGATCGCTTCTACGTACTCGAGCGCCGAGGTATTCGGGACACTGTTAGCATTGACTGCCTAGAGCCAGAATACTTTGAAAGGACTGAGGAAGCCTCCAACACTCCTCCACATCCAGCGGCCGGGCATGCAACAACCTCTGAACAGCCTTGTCCGAGTGCATCACCTGCGGACACAACATTGCCGACAACGCCAGCACCCATCGTAAGACGTTCGGGTCGTAGGGTGCATTGAGCTAAACGTCTGGTAGATGACAAAGGATTCGTCAAGTCTAGTTTTATTTCAGCACAATGAACAACCAAAATAATCGCAAAAGCTTTTGAAAACCCAAAGAAAATAGCAAACATTTTTTTTGAAAACAAAAAAAGCGCTTCGATGCATGTCCGCGTATTTACGTTCGCCAGGTAAGTTTACCGTTTGTATATGTGCCCGAACTTACCTATATCGTTTTCTATTTCCGTGCACGCGCTCACGTCCTGGATCGACCGAAGTTTGCAACGCAAACACTGTTATGCGACCACTACGTTATCTCCAGGACCACCACATGCGAACTCTCAACTCCCCCATTCGTCTCGACATCGTAAGAGAGGACACTCGAGTAGGAGCTCGCTAGGAACTGATGGCGCTAGTACTCCTCCACCTGCGACGTCTAGGAATTGCAGTACCAACCGCAAACTGGTGCAGCATGAACTAGACCAGGCCAAGGGTGGCTGGCCACAGATGGTCCTCACGTTGATCGGAAGGTTACGTTCGCAGTATCCTTCTGGAGGGGAACTGTGTAGTGACCTGGAAATACCCCCGGTCGGCCTGCTGTACGATGTGTAAAATCCTTCCTAAAATATTAGCTTACATTGTACATAGGACTTTAAGGATCTTTGTCCGCTGTCTGCCTGATGCATGCGATCGCGTTTGTTTGTTTGCATGCTTGTCGGCCTATGCGCGCCATTCGCGCCATACACACTTTCCGGCTTGCTCGCGCGCTCAGCTGTCGGATCCTTATCCTCCCTAACTATTTCGTGTATCGGTGTCGTCTAGCGCTGATCGAGACCATTTGTAATTATCGTATAATATATTTTTGGTCTCCGCAATTATCTGTATTTTTATTTCGCATCTGGTATTTCTGCGTATACCTGAGGAAACGTTGATTTAGTGCACGTACGCACTAAACCTTCTATGGGGGTGCTTTGTAGCGACTCTATTCGTTATTGTCAACTATGTTAGAGTTACCAGTGCCATTCGTACTCCTATTGTTCCCAACTTCTTGGGTATACTTAAACTTTTGTTTGAACGAGTAGGGATGCCGACAACCACCTCGAACACTCGAACGTACGACCCTGTTGCGTGCAAGCTTTCCGCTCCGCTCTGTTACCGCTCCGTATTTGTATCCGTTTGCTATCGTGTTGACTTCACATGTCAATAATATACTCTTTGTCTACTCGTCGTCTTATTCTCAACTAGTTGTCTTCGGTTTGCGCTTGAGGATATTCACGGTTAGATGCAGGTTTTTCCCGTGCTAAGTGGGTCAGAAAATTGTACACAATGAATTATCGACCGTGCAATGGATGCGAAATAGAAAGGTAAATTACTTGAGGTAACGCGAGAGGAAATGGAAGCGTCTCCGAGAGTGGGTCGTAGGCTGAAAAGGAAGATCTTTGGACTAGATGCAGGAGGTAACACCGGGGCTAAGTCAAAATTGAAGTAAATGAGGACACCTCGAATGATACTTGTATTGTCGTGCTGGAGGGTGACTCGATGAAAGCAGGTTTAAGGCGGTCAGTCGAGACCGTGTGGTGTTCACCGAAACTGTCTATCACATAAGCTTTCGCGGGCCGTTTAATAACATGAAGTGGTCCTTCATGAGAATGCTGCAGCGGTTTCTTGACAGTCTATTCGCAGAAATACGAACCCACAAGTGTTGAGTACCTTAGGAACAGAAGTCGAAGATAGTTGAACGTGTGTAGCACTCGCTTGTAGCGACCGAATTTAATTGATCAGTCTGTTGGCCTAGTACTGGGCGTCAAAAACAGCTTTGCTTGACTGTCAGAAGAAATCAGCCAGAAAACCATGAGGACGACCGTAGACGAGTGACGCTGAAGTCGTATTGTCACCCTTGACGCAATTGCAAATACCGAGTAGAACTAGGGGTTAACATTTCACCCAATCCATCCGCTCGTGAGCACGTAATAAATTTTTGAACTGACGAAGGAAACGCTCTACGAGTCTAGTCGCCTGTGGGTAATATGTTGTGTTACATGCTCGGTGTGTGCCTAACAGCTTGGTCAGTTGTGAAAATAAGACTGATTCAGATTGCCTACCGCGATCAGTCGTAGTGGTCGACGGACATCCAAAACGTTCGATCTAATACTCAATAAAGGCGTCAGTGACAGATACTGCTGATGGGTTTGACAGCGACATGGCTTCTGACCAGCGAGTGAACCGATTGACATACGTGAGTAGGTGAATGAAGCCTCACGATGGTCCGACGAGGTTCAGGTGGGCAAGTTCAAAACGATCGTCGGGAGCTGGAAAACCTTCCAGTGGGCTGCCCGTATGTCGGTCGAACTTGGAACGTTGATATGCAGGGCAGTATCGGGCCTAATGCGTTAGGCCAGATGAATCAACCCTCAATCAGTCGTAGTGATGGACATACTCCTGGGCGTGAGAGGTTGCGCAGCGCTTTGAAAACCGCTCTCCGCAACGAATGCGACATGATTGGTCTGGAGTATCTCAACGTATTTCCACATATAATGGTACCAGCCGAAGATGTCAATGGCGTTGTGACAGTGCGCAGTTTCGTGCGGTTTAGATTATTCACTGACGTGCAATCGGACTGTTGCATTGCAGCTATACTGCGATGTGAGATCGGGTCGGTGGCTGTAGACACGCCGTACATTCTTGATAATGCATCTGCGGCAACGTTTTCGGCTCCTGAGACATGGCGTATGTCCGTAAAAAACTGGGCCATATAGTCCACCTGTCGAATTCCTCGAGGTGAATGTCTGTGGGAGCAATTTCGCGAGATATGCGCCACAGGCTTGTGGTCCGTGTAGATAATGAAATCACGACCGTCGAGTCCATGGCAGAAGCGGCGCATAGCTCTGTCCACAGCAAAGGTTAACGACCGAAGGCGCTGTATCGCGTTCCAGAATCGTTGAGGCATTGAGAAGAGTGCAACCTGTTGCCAAGTCTCACTAATTGCTTGCTGTAGCACTGCACATACGGCTGTGTCCGATGAATTCACGGCGATTCTCATTGATGCGCCCGGTTGGTGAAAGTGCAACATGACTGCAAAAGCGAGTGCCTTCATTACGGTGGCGAAAACAGTAGTGGCTTCGGGGGTTAGGTTCAAAGTACGTTTATCATTTCGAAGAAAATCAGCCTAGGGGTGCATACGCTTGGCGCAGTTAGAAATAAATCGACGATAGTAATTCACAAGTTCATTGGAGTGGCGGGGCCTGAGAATTGTGTCGGGAAGTTAGCACGGTCAAATGGCCTCGACCTTAGGATCCAGCGGTTTAATCCTACCTGCCGGGACACTGTGGCCAAAAAAATTCAACGGGGCTTGACCGAGTTCGGACTTAGCTTCGTTGACAGTAAGGTCGTATGACGCCAGGCGCCGAAACGGCGTTCACAGGTGGACGATTTGTTGTTCTGAAGAAGAGCTAGCCAAGAGAATGTTATCTGTGTATGCGTGAACGAAGTCTAGTCCGCAGGTGACTTCATCAACCAGAGGTTGGAATGTCCGTGTAGCGTTACGGAGGCCAAACGGCTTGCGCAAAAATTCCATTAGACCTAATGAAGTGGCGTTAGTCGTCTTGGTTATATCCGTCTGTGCTACCGGTATCTGGTAGTAGGCCCGGACGAGGTCGACTTTGCTGAAAATGTTTTTTTTCTGCAAAAATGTAGTCAGATCGTGGATGTGTGGCACAGGATACAATTCACTGTTCAGTCCACAGTAGTCTCTGCAACGGCGCCGATCGCCTTCTGTCTTCTTTGGCACGATTGCACCAGTGTCCACCATGAATTGAATTTCGGCACAAACGATGCGCAATCTGTCGAGTGCCAGTCTTCGTGGGCGCTAATGGTGGGACATTTGTTTTGATGTTATGTTCCGTGTCCGTAATGATGGGGGTAGCCCATTCAATGGACGGGGCAATTCCGTGGATCCACACAATACTGCTCGGCATCTATCATCACCGCCTGGTTCAGCAAGCTGCGAACTGAGAACACACGTCGAGAAAGTGGTCCCTATAGTGGATACGCTCGTTAGAGGATCCAGTAGCTTGTGAGGACCTGCGTCGACAACTACCCCAGAACACACCAAGAAGTCCATGCCCAAGATGGTGTCTGGCAGTTCCGCGATAATGAACACCCGACGGGGAGTATGCCGCAGGCCCATATCCGGCGTAAATCAGCGTGTTCCAAAAGTGCATATTGGGATCCCATTGGCAGCCGAAAGTTTGAAGGTTGTCAACTGAGGCGTATATTTCTTTCTGTTTGGTACGACACGGACTTGAGCATCCATCGTCTACTAGAAAATGCGCTCTAGAATTATTATCGGGTATAAAAACAGGCGACCAGCGATGCAGCGATTCGGCGGCTGATACACGGGTTCGGAGCAAAGGCCCAAGGGTCCCGGATCCAGTCCGTTTCTCTTGCTCAGTGTCAAGCGGGCGTCTGCAGATCTGGAAGCCATTCATTAAAAACAGGGTGTAGCACCGTTCTTGGAAATTACAGTAAATATCAAGAACCAAACCAAGATTACTCGCAAGAATAGATTTTCGGAAAATGAGAATCAAATAGTGCGTTAAAGCTATCGTTAGAAGCGCTACTGACGACAACAGCACGAAGACTGTTCCAGAAGTTAGCAGCTCTGCAGGGAAATACTGCTGCCTAAGAAAGGTCCGAGGACAACTCCTGAAAAACTTCCTGTTATATCCTCGTCGCCCGTCATCATTCGCTGCAGAGAAGAACTGATCAACTAAGCCTACTTCAAAGTGAATGTGTGTGAAAATTAAATCACCGCGGAGCCGTCGAAATTCAAGTGGGTATAGATAAGTCATTTCAAGTCGAGACTCATACGCGACGTTTCTCAGGCCCGTGACTAGTTTGGTGGTCACACACTGAACACGTTCAATAGCTAGAATGTCTTTCTTCGGGCCGGTATAAACGACCTGATTAGCATACTCTAGGAGCGGTCTTATATAAACCCCGTACAGCGTTTGGAACGCTTTTTTGCCTATACGGGGGAAAGTGCGCCTAATCACGCTAAGAGAGGCAAACCCTTTTTTCGCCGCCATCTCGTGGTGATGCGCAAAAGATAGGTTAGATGACAACCAGATGCCCAGACCTTTCTTCGGATCAGCTGTCATGATATCTGTTGAGCCGAGTGCACAGTGCATCACGAAGGCGTTGACAGAATCTCCACCGAGTGATATGTGTGTACCTACTGTCATTTAGTGGGAGATTCCAATCGTCCGACCAACGCTTAATCGCGTCAAAATCAATCTGTAGTGCACTGGGATCAGTGGCATTTCAGATTTTTAGGTAGCCGGCGAGTGGAAAGACTTCGCTGAAAGTATTGTCCGGAAAGTTGTTGATGTGAATAAAAGGACGCCGCACTGACTCCTGATGAACTCCTACAGAAATGCGAGAGAGAGGTAAAAGGTCTGTTCCGGTTTCAACTCTAAAGTTCCTGTTATCAAGGAAAGAAACAATCCACTGAAAAACCTCTCCTTGAATACCATAGGCTTCCAGTTTGTGCTTCAAGGGGCCGAGTGGGACACGGTAGAAAGCCTTG
>LUCH01005510.1:12361-26710 GCA_013368495.1 Paragonimus heterotremus | reverse complement strand
GGAGCTATAATCAAGAAGTAATGAACCTTGGTAATTGCTAAGGCCGTTAAAATGAGCCTGATTAAGGTTTCGAACTGTGGACTTCTTCACGGGTTGTTGTAACCAGTAACAGATAGGATCAAAGATGATCAGAGAGCGATCACTCTGTCCAAGTGGCGGCTTGATGATCGTTCTCTCTACCAGGTGGCTCTCATTGTTAATGACTAAGTCCAGCAAAGAGGGAGTCTGCCCAGGATGATGCCGCGTCGGAACGTTAACATGCTGTGTCCACGCTCTCCTGCGTACCAACGTCGATGAGGAAGTCGAGAATCGGCCTTCACATTCCTGGTGGGAAACTGATGTCCAGTTTATCATCAGAGCATTGAGGTCGCCCATAATACGTGGTTGAGTAAAGTGTTGTAGTCTTAGAAAGTTGACTAAGTTCACAAGAAAGGTTTCGTCATCAAAGACGTCAGATGAGGGAGAACGGTAAATGACCCCTACTAGGAACGAGTCATGGCCACGCAATGCCAGTGGAAACCGCAGAACATCACATTTATCAGAGGACTGAAATCCATTGATAACCGTGGTTGTTGGAAGATGCTGGTGAAGGAAAACCGCAGAACCTCCCGTTCTCCCTCGGACGGAGTTAGCTTGGCAAACCGACTTCCTGAGGACACTCAGTCTACTGTCACCGATATCAGCTGTAAGCCAGGTCTCCGTGAAAGCAAATAAACGAGGTTGTGTGTCTTGAATTAACTGTCTGGCTTCCGGAAATTTATGAAGCATACTGAAACAGTTCGCATGCATGCACTTGATAGCTACTTACTTACATGACTGGGCGAGAAAAGAGATAGGAGAGTGCGTAGAGAAGCTTGGGATATAAGATCTAGTATTGAGGATGGTGGTGAGTTCTTACTCTGTCCGTGCTGCCGAGTGGCTCTGTTGGCCCTCTTGTGAGACTGAGGACGCGACGTCACAGCTTGTGCGTATGTCATCTCACCTACTGGACGCTTGACCAACAATCACCGCGTCGCAACTTGCGACCTCTGTACTACTGCTAAATTGCCAGCAAAGATTCCAGCCATGACTTGCTGGCACTTGCGTTTCCCGAGGCGGTTGAGGAAGTGTGAGGCTCAATGCATTTTCGTGCGCTGAAATCGAATGTCTGATGATTTCAGCAATATCTCGTTTTTGCACGCAACCTGGAGCGGCCACGTCCTTTGGGAGCAGGGCGAGATCGTGGAGCTTTCACCTCCTGGATTTCTAGACGAAGATTCTTTACTTGCGCTGCTAAATTGGCGATAATGCCTACCGTATATGCCTCCATCCGATGAGCATTGCTAGGGAGATGTTCGATGACTGAGTCGGCCGAACTTGACAACTTATCCAGAGAAATCGTCGACATGAATAAAGAAATAAATGCCTGCATAAAGTTGGGTGCATGAGTCTGTCATCATTCTTATGATTTTAGCCCGCCCGTCTTAACTGTCGGAGCAACTGAGGTGCTGTGAGGTCTCCTAGCCGCAAATCGCCAAGGACCTGGTTAAGCCGTTTATTTCCAACATGACGACACGCTACAGGAATGCGCCCTTCGGTACGTCGTGAGGGCTGCTCTCGGGTGGTCTAGTAACTAAACCTTTGACATACGGCGCGACCCACATCAGTAACGCGGTAGCCATGTATGTGAACTTGACAGTCAGGCTAGTGATACGCCCTAACTGGAACTGTAGCTCAAGCTGTACTAGCCAGCACTCTGGGTCGTCGGGAACCCGATCAGCTACACGAAAACTCAAGGCGTTTTTCTTTGCATATACCTCGGTGAGCTCCGACCTAAGGACTGAGGTGCCATGATCGTGCACACCCCAGCGTGTCTGTTACAAGTGCGTTGGGAAATATATATTATTATTATTATCTTACTGCAACATTAAAATATACACACTGGGTTTTGTACAAATACAATTACTTATAAGGTAGTGAAAGTTGGGTACGAAATTTACTGCCGTGTTTAAATGTGCATAAATATACAAATACAGAGGAAAATTTGAACCTGGCGTTTAGAAAAGTTGCAATGAATGACACAAAGTAGTAAAAATAATTAATGGAACGGGCTCACCAATGCCGTGATGTTAGTTCCAGGGCTGGTACGCCCAGTATCCTCCGGGTTTATGTTAACATGAACCGGAAGTCGTGAAGAGAAGACGATGGATCTGCAAATAAACCTTATTTACTGACTTACTTGCCGTTCACAGACGAACTTCAACGCAACATATATGGGCACCAGGGAGTTGTGTAGTGGAACAGATGTGTGGACTATAACACTTCTCGATACAAAAATAACGATTGAAGTCATGGACTGGACTCACCAAAGATTGATAATGTTCGTAGGGCGTCCATTGAAGCTGGAAAGTATTCGGATTGTTCCAGGCGTAGTTGAGGATGCGAAGTAACCGAGCTAAAAGTTAATCCAACAAATAGAATGTTTTAAACTGGGTGGCAGTCACCGGCGTTGTTGGAAGAACCAGCAAACACGTGTAGCAGAGTTTATTCGAAAATGTGTTGTGTTGTTGTTTTTACTCAGGTCAAACAAAAGTGTACAATGTGTTTCAGTGCAGCAGTTACGCAATGTTAGCAAAATGAAGTACAAAATAATGAAAATTATGAACTGGGAAACAATTGCGAACGAGGCGGAAGTGAGTGAATGGCACAGACTTCTTGTCGGTATGCGTTTGCTAGAACCAGTAAAAATTTCACGCCTCCCCATACCGATGATATTAGCTGTTGTGAACATGAGACTGCGTTGTTTCCCAGATGCATCCAATGTGGGTTATGGAGCAGCAGTCTGCGCTAGAGTCGAAAACGATGATTTGCAGGACGTGTTCTATTTTGGTACAGAAATCTCGCGTCTCCTCAATAATATCGGTCACCATACCCAGATTGAAGTTAACAGCAGAAGTTCTGGCCGCCAGTCCAGCCACTCAGGCTATGGAAGAACGTAAACTGAAGTTCAATCCGACATTTTGGCTGGATTCGATAGTAGCCTTGCAATTGATGCATTCCACAGCTAAGCGGTTTATCATATTCACAGCAAATCGACTATCAGCAATACATCAATGTTCATCTCGGGCTCCGTGGAAATATGTCGAGACATCAGAGAACCCCACGGATTTAGCATCGACAGAAATACGCGCATGTGATGAACTCCTGCTAGATCGATGATTTCATGGTCCTCATTTTCTGAAACAGAAAGAATCGGAACAGCCAACTATACCGAAATCATTAGGCGAAATTCCTAGTGGATGGGTGAAGAAGGACACAATTTCTGTTCACCACTGCCAAGCGGCGAGTTCATGGTTTGATGTTTTTGCCAGCCGTGCCAGTCGGACGACGATCCGGCGGAGAATAGCGATTTTGCTACGGTTTAAAAATATTTGCGGCTGAAATTCGGCAGGATGACGGAAGTCTCCGTTTTGGGCCCCTTACAGCCGAGTGATATCCAAGGGGCTGAATGGAAGATAGTGCGAGTGATATATAATTTCAGAAGCGATATAGAAACGTATAAAAGCCGTACGCCGACAGAGTCCAGCAGATACCTTAAACGTCTCGCGAGCCCGCTTAGAAAGTTGTGCCCGTTTATAGAAAATGACATCTTACGAGTCGGAGGAAGGTTAAACTGGTTTCCATTGTCATATGATGCTAAACGTCCCATTCTTCTACCAGCTAAATATTTTGCAACTCGTCTACCTATTTTGGACTACCACGAAAGGAACCAACATGTCGGAGCCACTTATGTACTATCGGAGATTCATCAACGATACTGGATTTCACAAGGAGCCTCGACAGTCCGCGGACTGCTGCAAAATTGAGCTGTGTAGGATTTGGAACGCCAAACCATGCGGTCAGCAGGTGGCACCTGTAAGTGAGAACCCATTTTTGGTCTTTTAGCCGGCATTTATCGCCGTGGGCACAGATTAATAATAATAATAATAATAATAATAATAATAATAATAATAATAATAATAATAATAATAATAATAATAATAATAATAAATTTCTCAGCTCGCTTGTGAGAAGCGGGCTTGGATGTGGGCGATCATGACAGATAATTTCATGCGGTACAAAACAGCAAATGGATAGAAAATAAGACAAACATGAAATCTGTCAGCAAAAGTAGACGTAATCGAAAGAAGAATAGTCCCAGTTCACAATGTTTGATATACATACCAGAAAAGAAGATACTTCGCCTGTTCCACAGATTCAGTTCAAAAGATGAGGTGTTACATTAATTTACCCTCTAGAAGGTTAGGTAAAGATGGTGTTTCCAATATTTCAAGGTCACGCCGGGAGGTACGTGCAAGTTCGTCTTCGATGGGTTTCATCGTTACTTGACGTAACTTCAGTCGGAAAAATGCTGAAATAATTCAGTTCTGGCGAGGGAAGAGGAGAAGTTCCAAAATCTGGCAAAGAATTGTGCAGACTGCAGCACGGGACATCATTGACTGTGAGAAAACGTCAAAAAGTTGAAAATCTCGCTAATCGCACGGCCACTGCGGAGTTTTGGGCACCCATTCATCGCGGAACTTCTCGTTCCATAACGGATGTTCTTTGGACTAAGAAAAAGATTGCAATGTCATGCGTTAAATGAGAAAATGTGAAGTAATCACATGTGATATGAAGAATAATGTAAATGTTATATTTTTTAACAAATGCTTCACGTTATATTAATAGTTTTGTGTCCTGTGTCCTCTTTTCACTAAGCATGAGCGAACAACAGGGAAGCGATTCGGATCTATTTTCACTCGCCTTTCTGTAAGAGCAGTATACATTGAAGGGACACGAGCGATGGATACAGACTCTTTCTAGTGTGCTTTCCACCGGTTTGTCGCCAGACGCGGTGTTCCGTCCAGAAGCCACGGCGACAATGGATTGAATTTCCGAGGAGCCGAGGCAGAGTTCTTATTGTTGTTGTTTTTATTATTAATTCGTGGAATCAAAACAAGATAACTTACTGTCTTGCGGGAGGAAAATGTGAGTGGATATTCAGTCTACCATAGGCTAATCACCGTGGTGGTGTATAGGAACCAATGATTCGTTCGATAAGGCAGATATTCCAGCTGCTCACGGACGATAAACTCAAAGGTGATAAAGTTCCGCAAACCACCATGGTAGGAATATAGAGAATACTCAACGATCAGCCAGTGACCCCCAATCCAGGTCACCCGGATGACTCGTGGACCCCTTTTTTGAACTAGTTACTGGCTTCAACTAGCGAACGATCTACGAAGCCGAAGGAGATTCAGTTCCCGAACCGTTTGAGTAGGCGATGGCGACAAGTGCACCACTTGTTTGACGACTTCTGGAGGAGATGGCTTCGGTGTTACCTGCCAACATTACAGAGCCTTCAGAAGTGGCACGAAAGAAAGCGAGACCTAAAGGCAGGAGACCTAGTTCCAGTCACTGATATCTGCACATCAAGAGGTCTGTGGCGGAAGAGCATAGTAGAGAACACGAAAAGAGAGCACGACGGTCTGGTAACAGAAGTAGCTGTGCGAAGGAACAAAAAAGAATTCAGAAGAGACTTTCGGCAGGTTCGTATGTTGGAAGAAACGCTCGACGAAGAGAATGCCGCCGGTTCTGCGATTATCGGGGGCTTGCGAAGTCCAATCTCACATTTAACGTTCCTCTACTCACATGTTTCAAATAGTTGACCTTTATCTTCTAATTTAACATGACTCGTCTGCGTGCAACACTTGCTCCTACTCACAACCGTTTGAAACGTCAACATTTAGTTCGTCCCCATAAACTTTTTATCGGCCGTAAGCACTTGAACTGTGTCCGGATTTACTACTTACATTGATTCCTGATACAATGTACCTCATTTTTTATACGTGTAACAGTAACGCACCACATATTTTACCGCTTTAATTAACCGGACGATTTGTCACGCTTCCGCTGCACTGTTATATGCGTTTGCAGACTTGGTTATGGGTTACGGTACATTTAAACTGATTACCATTGAAGTTGTAGAACCACGTTAGATAACAATGTATATATATTCACGTACAGTCTTCCGCTGTCTGCCCACTTTAGTATATATATATCCAGCCCAGACTGTGTTTAAGACCAGGCTACCTGAATGCATAATTCGAATCTTCTGGCGATTTAACATATTTGGTGTTTTCCGTTTCGTTAATGCAGTCTTATGAACACTTGTTTAATTGCAGACATAAAACTTAACCATTAGGAACCACTTTCTTCAGCGATTACAGCGATTTGTTCACGTGTTCGGCCTTGGAGGCGCAAGTCACCAGGATCTAGTTGGCTTGTCCGTTTCGATACCAGCGGTGTTCTGTTGACCTAAAAACCAGTTATTGAAAACAGGGTGTAGCACCGTTCTAGGGGTTTACACGAAATACTGTGGACAGAGTAAAATACTGATCTGGCGAAGCGTAATAAAACACTAGCCTAACAACTTAAGTAGGTGAGAATCTAATAAAACTTTGGAGCAGTCCCTAGAAGAACAGCTAACAACCTCCAATGGAAGGTCCTTCCAGGGGTTGATGACCCCATAAGAGAAGAACGGTAGCCTAAAGGAGGTCCGGGGTCGAAGCTTATAGAGCTTCTTGTCGTGACCTTTCCGACTGTTATCAACTATTTTGTAAAGAACTGGTACACGAGTCCCGTACCGAAGAAAATGCGTGTGAAAGTTGAGTCGCCACGGAGTCTTCGAAGTTCAGGTGGATAAAGGTCAAGAATTTCAAGACGAAACCTGTATGAGAAATGCCGCAAGCCAGTAACCATTTTGGCGGCTACTCGCTGGACACGCTCGATGGCGAGTATATCCTTCTCTAAGCTAGTGTATACGACTTGATTTGCACACTCAAACAGTGATCATGTATAGACTCCGCAGAGCGATTGAAAGGCATGTCTGTCCATGCATGGTAAGGCCCTTTTTATCATCCCAAGAGTCCCAAATCCCCTTTTGGCGGCCATCTGGTGGTGATAAGTGAAGGATAAACTAGTTGATAGCCAAATCCCTGGGTCCTTTTTAAGGCCAACCTCCGTAGTATTCGTTACACTTTGTGCATCGTGTATCACGAATAGGTTCTCCGAGCCTCCTCCAAGCAACATATGTGCACACTTACTGTTGCTTGGAGGGAGGCTCCAGTCTTCTGACCAGCCCTCAATACGGTCGAGGTTAATCTGCAATGCGCTGAAATCAAAAGCATTCCAGAGTTTTAAATCACCAGTATAGAGAAGGGTATTGCTAGAAATAAGGTCGGGAAGGTCATTGATATATATTCGAAACAACAGCGGACCGAGCACGGATCCTTTGGGAATTCCAGCGGAGGTTGGAGAAGGAGAAGAAAGGTCCCATCCGGTTTTTATCCTAAAAGTTGTGTTATCATGAAATGATGTAATCCAGCAAAGAACCTCTCCTTGGATCCCCTACGTTTCTAGCTGATGTACAAGAATACCGTCTGGGACACTGTCATATGTCTTGGCAAAGTCGAAAAAGATAGCATTCGAAATATGACCACTGTCTTTGGCGTCTGTCAGGCTATCCATGAAGATAACCACATTGGTTATGCATGGGCGGTTGGGAAGAAAGCCATGTTGAGTAGAAGAGAAAGGATTATTCAAGAAAAATTGCCTAAAGGGGAAGCGTTTTAACAGGCGCTCCATTACCTTGTATGGGGTGCTGTTGAGGCTGATCGGCCGATAACACGCAGGGGAATGACGATCTCCTGCATTAAATATAGGTGTGACAATGGCTTCTTTCCATGCCTCCGGAAGAGTGTTGGTCCGAAGTGTCTGTTCGAGCAGACAATGGAGGGGCACCGCCAAACCAAGGGCCGCTTCTTTCAGGATCCGAGGATGGATCCCGTCTGGTCCCATTGCACTATAAGGGTTGATCTTAATCAATAGACCACAATAGAAACTGGTGATGTGAAACACTGATATGGTACATGAAATACCAGCAGACGTATAAAACGTGACAGATGGGTCAAGCGTGTTGGACGAAAGGTATGCTTCATGTTGGGTGGAGAAAGACCATACAACCGACAACATCAGTGCAGCCTGCAGGTTAGATATGAAGCTGGCTATAGCTACACAGTCGAGGCCTATGTGCGTAGTGAAATACATTCTGACGCATAAGGTCAGATGTGCCTTTATGGACACGTATGGAGTAGAAGGATGAGCTACCTCATGTACATTGCTCGAAATGTTTATCGCATTTCATGATATTCTAATATGGCTCAGTGTTATGAAGTGTTTCTTCACAAACTACGCATTCTTTTTTCACTAATCTTACTTACACTTCTTGTTGTTTCGGATTGTCGTAGTGGCCGTTAGATTGAGGACAACGAGGGGAGCCGTAATCCATTTATAGCTGTCCTGAGTCAGTGTACATGGGTCCCGAGTAAAAGCAATGAACTCTCCAGGAGCTCCATTATGCACCGTGTGGTTTAAGTATACGCCGTCAAATATTACATCAGTTTGGTATGCTTACCAATGTACAACATTTCAAAGCTAATGAGGGTCGTGTGCTTTTGTTGTGTTTGGGCCCGGTGGTTATGCATTTATTCCTCCCACAACCCACTTTATGGGAAATTCTTGAACCTTTTTCTTTCCATTTACATATTAACCCATCGCAGTATGTGACGTTCCTTAATCGACCGTCCCCGGTTTCTACTTGTTAGGTTTGCCGATCAGTTTGATTATCTGCATGGAGACGGTCAAAGGGTTTATAATGTGCATTACGATGATGTGCAGCGGTCTGCACTGACTGGAATAACAGTTTTCGTACGTTTCATTCCATTATCCAAGACACGCCTGCTCGTTGTTCCATACATATGGTTGAATGTTACGGCTGCAATTAGTGCACGCAGACAGTGTGTACCGTGAAGGCAGGAGAGTTGCTTTCTCAGCATCTGTGGAAGTACTAAGGACAGATTCCAGTTTTTGAAGAAAACTTGAGTATAAACATCACATCGGCTTAACTTTTTTAACAGAAATGTCCATTAACGAGGTGTCACAATTCCCCTGTACCGTATGCACCTAGTATTCCTCGATGTCGTTGAGCGCCTGATTCGAATTTGGCGTTCATCCGAAATCGTTCCTGCTTTTCGCCCTTCAGCAAGTATGCAGAAGACCATCGATGTCAAGTTGTCCGTTGTATCCAAGTATCTCACTATTTTGTTTAATGCACGGTATTCATTCGGATGTCAGCAGTCAATGGGCTCTCCTTTTGCTTTCAGCTTAATACTGTTTGCGGGCCGTGGAGATGATGCTGTTAATTACTGTTATTCTTTCAGTAGGCCGCACTCTCTCAGTCGTTTACCGAGAGCACATAGCTGATAGGTGCACACAAAAGATACGTAACTAAGTGTATGCAAAATCATTGGCGATGAAAATAAGCCGGCTGCGAACGAACGGAAAGTGCCGCCCCATGGGCATTAACATTTTCCATGTAATTATGATTAGTAGGTTTTTTTATTCTAATCCATTGGAAGACGCCGTTTTAGATTTTCCAAACTATTCTCAAGTGAGTGAGTGAAACATGAAACATTTCATCATGAGGTGATTCCAAGGAGCCAAAAGCAGAGGTGGTGTTAGATGCACGCGCCGATACTACTGAACGAATCGCAAAGTGGCAAGAACCAGTAGATTTACAAGGGTCATTTACCTGAACGAGCAATCCGAAACTAGAAGATGCAAAGAAATACCTAGAACAGAAAACCAGAAGAGAACATGAACAGGTATGGTATATTGTTGAGTCATGACTGAAGTTGGTTGAAGCTAACCAACCATACACAAATACCACTAATTTTTCAATATTCCGTCTGTCATGCAGGCTGAACGAATGGAATTGGGCAACCAGAATCAACTTTATCAAAAAATCTCGATGTTTCTCGTAACCACTGCGACAACTTCGTCTGCAACCTCTATCCGGTAAACAAGCACCTGAGATTTATGACGTAGTGGAAGCCTGTCTGTTAAAACTGTTGTTGATTCGTTTTAAGCGTTCATATGTCAGCCTCTTTCGTCTCCGCGAATGATCCGTTATGAAATTTTAGTGTTACATTTTTGTGTTTTTCCAATGTTCCCCTTTTCATGCCCTGCTGTTTCCTCATTTTTTTCGCGGATTTTGTTTTTCAGACTTCTTTGTTCATTTCGTCTTCCATGCGCAGAACGCTAGATTCGAAAGTGCTTTTGGTTCATGCGGAAGTGGCTGCTAATTGCTGGTATTCTTTGGTCTTTATTTTATCGATTTTACACCTAAAATATGCAGATACTTTGTTTCTATTGCGGTACTTTTCAGTTTTCTGCTAATTTCTGCGTGTTCCACATACACGTAGAAATTTTTACGGTAATATATTCGTCTTTGGATCACTTTGGCTAGTTGTTCGATGTGTCTCTTGTCCATCTCTACACCAGTCTGCGTGGGGTCATGCGAAGACGTTCGCTTCATGACAAAAGTGCCCCCGTTAAATTGGCTTGCCAGTTGTCGTCAAATAAGATCCATCGCTGAGAATGGAAGTCGGCGAAACCTACGGATTAATACCAGCAGTCCGTAGGCGTTGGATTACGTGAGACTTGGAATGCTTTAGTTGTTGAGGCAAATAACTAAAAATGTAAGAAAGTTGCCGTTGGTGTGATCCGCATATTCCGATCCCACTCTGGTCAACTGGGAACCAACTCTGGTTTACTTTGAAACGACTCTGGAGTTTGTCGAACGCCTACTCGGATCCGATTCCTTACCAACCCTTGCCGCAGTCAGACCGGCTGCGGGCCAGAGTCGGCGTGTTTAATGGGATGCAGCCACGAGTAAGCCTGCGACAGTCACGTCAACACATTAACTCAAAGGTAAGTGGTTTGTAGTAAATTTACATTCACAAGATAGTGCGAACAGACCCAGTGGTGCTGGTGTGGCAACTCTCACGTCTCAAGGAGTTTATGATTTTGGGGACGCCGAGGGTGATCTCACTACAGAATTTTGCTCAGACCATGAGCTAGTTTCTACGCAGTGGTGATAATACAGCAGGCTAACCGACGAACCCCTAATGTGATAAGTATGTGTACAACACATTCATACAGTAAAATAACAACACACCATGTTCCGTTATGAATCATAATCAGTGCAGTCCAAATTCCTTACGTTACCACCTGGATACGATGAACCGTGTGTGGTGGACAGGCGGGTGTGCGCAAGATCCTCGTCCGCTAACAACTCAAAACGCCTTTTCTGAAGGGCAATCGAAACGCAGCACCAGCAGACATTATGTTAAAAACGCAGTGGGGTTTGGAGACAAATCGTGCAATTCCGATAATGTTTAGAAATACGGAAGGTAGTTAGCTCCAGCCTAGTCTGGGACAAACGGCAACAACCAAGATATAGAAGAAAAGAAGCGCGAAGTGAGCTACAACCCACTTGGTGACACCCAACAGCACGCCAAGCGGAACGTGCCTGGAACCTCCATGTGCATTAGACAACGCTCAGAAAGGTCCAGGTCAAACGACTGTAGAGAATGAAATGAGAGACGAATCGTCGGGAAAATAGCAGGCTTTTGCCGCACGCAATTAGTTGCACGACTGAAAAAAGTGATACTGAGTTCGCATCAGGCCTCCTATATCAGATGTACACAGAATCATGCGTACAAAACAGACAAGCGAGAAACACGGTTGGAGTCAAGATCCTTAAAGAAGCCCTAAAATTGCTGGTCATTACACGTGCACACATATGTAAATATCGTCACTAAACATATCCAACTCATCAGAGTCCCTATAAAAACTGCCGGTAATGTTACCACCGCACTCAAGCGAGTTGGAAGCGAATAATGTTAAAAAGCGGAACGCCGCGACGTGTAATAGGACATTCAGGGGGTAGGTTGATCGACCTATGAGCGTCCCGTGTGTTGGCTGGGTCACAGGCACACAGTCCGTCACTTCTACATGATAACCTTTTGCTGCTTATTCTGGCCCATCCATTATCGGCTCCAGGTACATAAAGAGTTTGAAGCTGTTTTCTGCATTGCCTGTTTTAGATGTGAATTCCGGTACTGCTGGACTATCTACAATCCAGCCGGCTCAACCAAGAACTCGTGAACTTGTGAAGAAGAACAGTTATCACTACAATCCTGATAGTTACTGGAACTGCGGCGGGTGTAGTGAGTGTAATTCATAACGGAAGATTGTGTACCATTATTGTTTTACTGCGTGAATAATTGCGTTGTCCATATACTGATCACTCCACGATTTCGTTGGTTAGCGTACTCCGTTATTACCACTGCATAGAAATCAGCTCTGGTTATGAGCTAACTACATTTTCGATCATTACTACATATTCCCAACTACTACAACTGGCGTCGCTGGTAGAATAGTTCTTACGATGGAAGTTCGCATTTTGAAAAGCCGGAACATCTACTCAGACTCATGGGAAATCCAAGAGTATTTGGAATGCTTTAATATTTGGCCGTTTCCGACTCGCTTCGGCGAACTACATCAGCGCCTGGGAAGGCTGGTGACAGATGAGCTAGCAAACAATATCAGTAGGAGAAGATTGACAACAAAGTCTCCATGAACTTAACGCTGTCGGCAAAAATCATCATCGACAATCAAGTCAGTAACTATTTATTTATTCTACTGAAAAAGTCGTGCACAATCAATATCTCGATTCAACACAAATGCTGGTGGAGCAAAAATACACTGATGGATACAGAAGTCATGTGAAAGATATGGGAGACATCACAGAAATGAAGCTGCTCCAAATGCCAGTGACCCCAAGAATGATGATTTTTGATGGTTCATTGCAGTTCTTTCTACTTTTTATTACATTTAATTGAATACGACATTAATTCTTGTGTGATTATCTCATTCCAATGGTAGAACGAGATACAATATTGTATGGTCATGAATGGCTGTGGTATGCCCACCGAGTGACACTCAGTTGTAACTCTGGTATTCTCACAAGACGGTCGAGATAGCTAGGCCACGGGGGGTACGTTTGGTTGTTTCTATGCACAGAAAACGTTTCGTAAATTGTGAATAGGTAGTAGAAGGAAAAGAAGTGATGTGGAGTCTCGGGTCAGTTTTTAAGGAGTGTGCTATGCGTAACCCAAAGCTCTCAGCTGTGAAAAAATGTTCATGGGACGCTGAAGGGGCATTCAAGGTATGGCCAAATGGCACTCATAGGACGGTCGTGTTGTTGACAAATGGGAGTTTACATTCGCCAAGAACAGGTAAGGCATGTCTAGTAATACTTTTAGCAGACATATTTGCAAGCTTCACGATAACAGAAGGTTCAAGCCGCCTCACACAATCAGCAGAACTGAAAGATTCAACACTATCAATGTCAGAAATGAAGGACTGTTTATGACCATCGCTAACAGTAAACGATTGTGCTATGTGATGCGGAGAACCCACAGAATTAGTAGAAATTACAGCAAGAATAATGGATTGAACGTCAGTTTAGAGACCTTGTCTTTATCAAGAAGTCTGGACAAAACATATCCTCAAACCAAGGCAGACGGCTTTTTGTGACCTATCTCGTCACATTTCGTTTGACCAGACGAAGTCCCATCAGTCATTGTCAAGGCTTCCAAAGAGATCCTCCTTATGCAGCTTGTGGACGATCACCACGACACTCTTAGGAAGGCCATAATCAAGCTAATATCCCGACAGAGAAAATTCGCTTACATCTTTCCAGTGGATTACACCTGAGCGACACGCTTTTTGCGCTGCTGCGTGAGATGCAGAAACTTCTTGGTGGCTCCCACCTAGAAGGGCTACTGTTTCGAGTGCTATGGACCCAGAAGCTACCGGAGACAGTCCAGGCTATTATGTTTGCGGTTTGCCAGCAACCACTCTTAGGTGCCGCTAAGTCCGCCGACCGTGTGGTGAAGCGTTTCCAGCCATTTCTGCAAAATTCCAATAATCCCAGTGTAAGTGCCACTCCCACGACTTCAGCTGCGGAACAACCTGTGAGTTTTCACTCGGTCAACCTTGCAGTGATGAAGACCCTATGGGCGGAAGTAGCCGCTTCACGGAGGGACTCAAACAGCATGACGAATAACCGTTTCTGAAGCCGATACCCACGGCGCTATCGTATTATCGGATTGCCCCCTCGGCGCAGCTCACTGCCCCATAAAGTCTTCTGAGGGTACCTGTGGTGAAAATCTATTCGATTCACTGCTTATCAAAATCCCGACACAATAAGAGTTCTAACAAGGAACCAATCCAAACGTCGCGTTGAAGATACTACACCAGGATTGGATGAATAGCCTCAACTTTACGCCTCCTGTGATTCGCTTATTTCTTTGTTCCCTATTACACCAATCAACGTTCAGTTTGTGACTTTGTATGTGC
>LUCH01005509.1:13857-40371 GCA_013368495.1 Paragonimus heterotremus | reverse complement strand
CTTGTTGTGCGACCAAGGTAACCTGCTCCACAGGAACAAGCGAATGAACAGATACAAAATATATTAAATTTCACAAAATCCTAACTTGACAACTAATTTCATATTTATCGTGTTGTATTTGACCTGAAGATGATACACCAAAAACAAGCCTGTTCGCCACGTTTTGACTTCTGATGAGATCTATCTATGTCACAGACCTTATTTACGTTCGAGGCTTCGTCAGTATCATGATACGGTGTGGAAATTTTTAGATGGTTGGGAAGATTGCGATAACGTATGAGACTAATTTAAACGGCATGTATTGAGGCAACTGTGATTCTTATTCCCATCGAGGTGTTGCATCTGAGATGTGCATTGATTGTGGCATAAATTCGTTTTGCATGCTTGAGTTGAAGACTTTCTTCTGTCTAAACCTAGTCCAAATGTAAACGTTCCACAACCTGAAATTTATATCATGGACCTTTTCCACTGCTGTGAAACGAACACATTTATTTGCAGAATTCAAGTGTTAAAATAATCAAGTTCAAATATTCCCCTCACATCTCCATGACTTTAATTAGAAACGAAACCTGGCCAAAGATTTTCCACTCTTACTAGTGTCCCAGTACATTGTTTCTCACTGCATTCTGTTGTTCAGAGTAGTAACGATCGGATGCCGGGATAATATGAAGTTACTCCAGGTTGGTTGAATAAAACCCACTTGCGTTTACGAACAATTGTTTGAAAAAATGTAGATCGGTCCCCATTTTACAAAACTAGTGAATGGAATGTCTTTACGGGATAGTAAGAATGCGTTAGAGAATCTAAGATTGAGTAGAAGGACCGCCATTAATTTGGGACCTGACAGACAATTGGCTACGGCAATGTACAATATTTGAAAGCCATCTAAATTAACACCTGGTGCATGTTACGACAAACACTGGCAGAGTTTAGTTAGTGGAACAGACAAGAATTTAGTGATTTGTGACTGATTGTGCTCTAAAATGACCTGTTGTGTTCGATATGTTATCTGCCCACCAAACGCATTAGGTGTGGATTCAGATTATTGTAGATTGTTAAAATTTAATGTATAAACCAATCATATTTGTCGTCATGTTTTTCAGAATCGATTATCTCAATTTCGAGTGGCTGAACGTGGTTAAACATGTCAATCCGAGGTAAGAGACAGACCTACTGGTGAGTAGACATAATTCCTCTGTTTGGGTCATTGTTGCGGCTAATGGAGCGTATTTGGCTTCAGAACAGAATTACTCGTAGTGATATCTGATTACATCAGTTCAGTCGTAAAAATTGGTGTCACAATATTTTGTGTTCATAGGGTGAATCAAGATTAGGTTTTAATAAATCAGGTATTAAAAACGAGACCCTGAAATTGACAATGGTTTCATATGACGAAATATTCATCACACTATTTTTTCGCCATACACATTTCTATGGCTCTCTGATGTGGTTTCCCTATCTTACAGACTGTGTGAATGACGTGATTTCAACCTTGCAAATCAGCCAAACTACAATTGTTCTCGTTAGTATAGATTGAAGCGATAGCAATTAATCTGATAACCAATACATGAAGTCTGATAAATCGGGTGAAACTTATTGGTTTGTGTGCTACATACCAAATTTCAATTAAACCACGTTTGCCAATCCAAGATGGCGCTCAACCGATTGTTTTAAAAGATATCGAACAGCTCCAAAATATAATTAACGTTCTCATCATCGAATTTTACTAAGTTGGAAGCATTTGCATTCAGCAGAACAGTCAGCAAAACACAAAGCCATTTATCTTCAACATTTCTAATCAATTCTTTTTACCTACTTACATCGCTGAAGTAGTTTGACAGTTAGCGACTGTAGTTGCGCTAGTCTAACATTGTGATGTCCTCCTATCGCCGTAGAAAAACGTACACCCCGTAGCACGTGTTTCTTCTGTCTTAGTAAATTGATGCCTATATTAATAAACAGCGTTACATAACAGTCTAACGACTGGCGTTACGTAATAAAATTTCAACAGCATACAGTATACAGAGTTCAAAAGTTTCATACTGTTCATCCAAATGTCAGTTATGTTCCAAACAAAATATGCCGCACGTGTTCGACTGTTATGCTCTTGTTCGAACCGAATATGCTGCAAATGGAGTATCTCTCTCGGTTGGCTAAAAACTGAGCTAGTCTATCTGACAGATGCCGGCAAAGCTGAAGTTACAAAAATGTAATGATAGAAAACGAACCGCCATCAGGTAGCCAGACCATCCGTCTTTAATGTCATCGACTAAATGCTGTTTTATACGTCCACGCATTCGATGGTTCTCTCTGCTAATTCACACGTAATGTGTCATGATTGTTCTAAGCGTGTGACGTCCTTCATAGGCAGAGGGCCAGAGACAAATTACTGCAAATCAACACCTGGAGACCCTTATGAGGTAACAGGTAACGTAACTGACCAATGGAATGCCAGTCGCCGGCATAACCACCAAGCCATGCAAACAGTTGAAGTCAGAGAATGTGAGGTTATGGCTGTTGGCGTACCATCAAACTGATAGGAGCAATAAACGTGAGGTTATCCACTCAAAAACCAACTTGCATATTCTTCCACATGCTGGAAGATTTGCTACCAGAAAATGGAGGTCCGTAATGTGTATTAACTGGAAATGTGTGCAAAAGAAAATATAAGCAACCAGTTCTCATTTGGTAAGCTTTCATTTTCGACAGGCATATTTGTATGAATTCAAATGACTGGTAGATAATTTAGAAGAGATCCCTTTGCAAAAAATCTGGACTTCGGCTGGATTCGAACCAGCGACAGAACCACCATGCCCAAACGCGGCATGCGCCCTACCAGCTGACCTACGAAGCTTCTTGGCTCTGCTATTAGAGCGCTTGCCGTGTTTGGGCATGGTATTTCTGTTGCTGGTTCGAGTCCCTCCGGAGTCCAGATTTCTCGTAAATGGATCTCTTCTAAATTATCAAATCTGCCAAACTACTTATCAGTGACTATTAGATAGTTATTAATGAAACGTTTTTGTAAGGAGCAAAGTAATGGGATGAATGATTATCGTGATTCTTGACAAATTAAGTTCGCAATGTTAGGCACTCCATGTGGACAGTTCGGAAAGACGACCATGTTTAGCTATACTCCTACACGGCCGAAAACATTGATCCGTGTAAACCAATCGGCTCAGAATGTTGAATTGGAATGCCAGTATAGAGTCGTCCACCTGATCCCTGTCATCTCATCTCGAAGAGCGAACTCTTGAATTTTCTCGATAAACAAGAGAGTCGCAGTTTGATCACGTTACAACAGTTTGTGTTCCGGATCAGTTCGTTCAAACCCTGGAAGTTCCCTGACCTAACACGACCGTTCAATTCACAAAACGTCCACTCCGTAACCCAGTCACTTACCCCAATGGACACTGATTGTGGAATCCTCGCCTCGCTTACTCTCCTAACCACCTTGTAGTAGTGCCAGTGGTTTTCTGCTCAATGTATCAACCTACTTACATTTCTAACCAATAATATCCGGTCGTTATTAATTCTATATAGTTTCACTACATTATGATTAGAAGCCACCACAAACCGTCTATCAGCGATACACATAAAATTGATGACATTTTGATTTACTTCATTAACTGCACACTAAGTACAACCAAGATGTTTAACAAAAGCCCGTCCCACCACCAGATAATCGATGTCTATTTATGGTCGAAAAGCTGTTACCAAGGAAACTGGACGGCTCGGATTGTTGAAGTTCGTTGACACAACACTAACTGTTGCTGGTCGGCCAAAATGGCCAAAACAACGATCAGACGTTTGGAGTTTGTTTGTCGTTACAACTGAGAACAGGCGTTGACACTCGCCTAATACATGGAGTCATCTATTTAGGGAGGTTTTCAGTCATTCTCAAAAGTAGGCATCGATGATTTCTGCCGATGTTATTGTCGTTACAACTGAAATTGGAAGGATAAGTATATGTGATAATATGTGAATGTATCAAATCCAATGTTTCCGTACCTAACTCCTAGATCTGAAGGTGAGAGATACAATGCAGCTGCAACATATATCTCATTTACATCCGACTGAAGCTGTCAACGTATTGAAGTGGATGGATGGTTGCCCCTTACTTGTAGTGTGGAAGACGTGTTTTTCATTCGTATTTGTATAAACTGCGCAGTTCTTCTATTCCTTCTTGAAATGAGTAAATCTAAATTTTTCTTAGTACCCATTAATAAACACAGTGATGGTTGAGATCAATTCTTTGTGTAGAAGACGTTCATTTGCACAAATACATCAGGCTCTGCTAAAATGTGTTCTACCGTCTGCTGACCATGTGTGCAAAGCAAGTGAACTAAGGATATTAAATGCTCTAATGGGCTTCGTGATAAATTAGTCGCTATCATTTCACTGTTAATGCTACAATCATACGAAGGATATTCTGATAATATTTTGAATTTCTGCTTCCGAGTTGTTATTTTTGTCAAAAATGTAGATGAACTGTTATAGTGACAACCAATAAAATCCTTGGACTGTGCTAGCAGTCCGGAAACCCCTCTTACTAATAGTACAAGATTTATGACGGATGAGAAAACTGCTGACACAGCTAACATAAATGACAGATTACTGACGAATTACGATTTTATGGGCACCGACATAGTTCAAAAGCCCAACTCTAATGGAAATCAAATGTTTCAGGTGAACGGACCTCCCTAACTGCATTGGGTTAGATTTCCGTTAAAACCTATATATATATATATATTACGTCTAACATAAGCTGTACAATTGGACAGCGAATCTAGTCAAATCGGTGCTAGGTCCAGTGACTGGCTTTCGCTTGAGGTGTAATTTTCACCCAAGCGTATTCTCTAAAAATTCTAACATATACATCTAACACATGACAATGTGGACACTAAGCCACTATTGAGCATGTGTTGTTAGGAGAAAACCATTAAAGTCTTACTAGTCTCCACCTTATTTGATTAAGATGAACAGTGGACAGAACGAACAATTTTGGCATGTGTGCCCAAAATAACCTTCGATTTTTCTGGCACAACTTATCGGCAGATTGAAGTGTTATAATGAGCAGACCACGTTAGTCGACATTACTCGTCCTTTTTGTCGATTAATTAGGCACTCAAGTTACAAACAAAAGAAACACTCCTGAGGTCAGTAGGAAATATTTGGATAATATTCCTTTGACAGCTAATGACCAAATATACCAGAATGAATGAACTACTTAAATCCAAACTTTCGTTGCACTTCAGAAAGTGAGATTAAGGCTTGACAACTGCTGCTTGATATTAACGCAGCTAACCGGGTAGATGGCACAGTTCGACTTTCTGTCTTTCGAAAGAAAACGTTGCTTGGTTATCACCCGCGTTTTAACCGATGCGGCTCAATGACAACCAAGAGCGGATCTATTTGAAAGCTCTATGACCGGGCAAAGCTGCACTATGATAAGGAAATGTAACGCTCGAACAAGAAAAATCGTTTTCTTGTTGAAAATGTGAATAAAGAGAACGGTGAATTAATATTGCTTGATTTGTGTCCGAACAAAAGCAACTGCTTCCGTACGACAACCTACAATAGACCGTGTATACGTCATCGAAGAAGCACGTTTCTAGCCTCTGTACAAACGTAAATTAGTCCGTTTTAACTTGTTACAAAACCCGTTTTCTGGAGTTGCTGTGTGACGTAGGCTAAGCAATGGTGTACAGTCTGTCTCCACGTCGATGTTCGCAAATATTTTGAGTTGGCTGTCTCCGGCATCACAGAAAAGGAAATTTTGTAGCGTCGCAATGTCATTATTGGAAAGGCATTGCCAGTTCTGGCATAGAAGCGTAGGAATGCAATTATTTTGAGGGGATTTCCTATTAGAATTCAATGTTTCAATCAGTTCAAGTGCTTCGGTGAACGGTTTGAAATAACTCTTCTGTAGTGCTGTGTTTCCAAAGAAAATAACTCCTCCCGAATGAAATTTGCACTACACCTACGTCGGGTTCTATCAGACAGAATATGTGATAAACCTTTCTCATGCGATCGTCACGAGAGAATATCAGCTTGTAGCTACTGACCTATCCAAGTACTCTTACAACGGATATGTTACTGAAAGCGATCGTCTTGCTCACAGCAACGAATGTGACGATAAACGATAGATCAGGTCTATCTTCGGCTTCCAATGTGCACTACACACAAGTAGGCTTAGGTAATTCACTAGAGCCAGCAATCGGTATGCACATGGTTAAATTTCTTAACCAAGAATTACATCTGCAAGATGTAGTCTGTAAAAGAACAGTTAAAACAGCCATTTTCTGACCTGATTCTTGGTACTTGTTATGAACTGGCGAAATCTTGGCTAAGTGAGCCATTTATGGCCAATCGATCGAATTGTTTGTAACCTGAGTTTCGGAAGAGCCAACCGACGTTTTTAATGCCTACTAGTAGTTGTTTCTCCAGTTCACTTTTTGGCGTCCCAAGTCCAATTTGACGTTGAATATTATAAGACAGTAAAGTTTTGGTGCCTCCTTCCAGGGTGACATCTGTCAAAAACATCAGTACATCAAATGCACAGATATTCGTTCTGAGTAATCGTTATTTTAGGCAAGGTAGAACTGAGTAATTCAGTCTTTGGAGGATTAATGGTGTTTTGTAGGCCACTCATCTGTTTTGTTTTGAGTCGAATTAAATGTCAAAAATGTAACCAAAACAGACCTTGCGCTCTGTGAAAATTTGGGTTCCCATATACATCTGTTGAATATTAGTTCCGGTCAAACTGACAGTCTTGAATGTTGCCTTATCAGTGGAGTCCTCTTTAGGTACTGATTGTTGTCGTTCGGATTATATGGTTTTTACCTGACTGAATCTCAGGTTCTTGCCAATGTTTAAATCATTCTTTGAAGTTTGCCAGTAGTAGTGAAGTCTCTCATATATAAAGCAACATCCGTCAGTAATACTGAAAGAACGACAACTGATCCATTCGGTGTATCTTTATCACAGCTGACTGAACTAAATAGACACATCTTGGTTGAAAATAAAACAATGCGCTTGTGCGAATAATATGTCAATATACAGGTTATATTGCTATAAGCGATCCAGTCAAACTGTTGTAAATTTTTGAAAGTGGAGATTGTTCCAATAATACTTGGAAATCGGGTCCAAAGCCGCATGAGACCAAGTAACACTTCCAGAACAACTCGCCAACTTTGGTACAATATGCCTGCACATCAAAAGAATTTCTACTCACATAAATCTCTCGTTGGATTCTCCTTGATTTCATAAACTAGTTTTATCATACAGTAATAGCTTTTAGTATCATTGATGTTCATGACTGGTCTGCTGCATCTCTAACCCATGGTACGACAATTCGATGTATCCTCGAAGGTCTACTTGGCGCTGACACATTTTTCTATCTCGTCTGTGAAATAATTTACAATTACGGTAACTGCAGGTGTTGGCAGGTTTCGTTTGTTTATCTTACGTTCTGTGGTTTTTGTCGTTGACTTTGGTAAGCTAACGCCGGTTTATTTATTCCGCGTATCACCAGGTCCGCTGGTTTCAAGTTGACAATATTGGATGACATAAGTCCATGGAGGAGAATCTGATCGAAGTGCAGTCATTCAAGCCGTATGAATCGCAAGCACACTAACGACTTTGGCGATACGACGGTTAACGGTGATCGCACTGTTTGATTATCATGTTAATAAAGTTCAAAAACTGAATCAAAATTCTTAATTTGTTTTAACCTCATTTGTAAACTGATATCCGTCTGCTATTTATGCAAATATTGGTTTATGCAAAACACAGATGTGACGTATTTCACTGAATTCATCGTTAAATCTCAGTTATCACCAAAATCATATAAAACAGATGAAACGTGTTTGAAGACAGAAGAGTCGAAACAGGAGAATTGTTACATGGAGTATCCACATTA
The DNA here is from genome assembly GCA_013368495.1 of Paragonimus heterotremus. Lineage (NCBI taxonomy): Eukaryota > Metazoa > Platyhelminthes > Trematoda > Plagiorchiida > Troglotrematidae > Paragonimus > Paragonimus heterotremus. The sequence goes on along the minus strand of LUCH01005509.1, from coordinate 32,450 downwards.
CACTTCGAAAACAAAAGGGACGGATCACGATACAGACATTTGCGTTTTTCTCCCCCAGGGTGACTATAAAAATCATGATATCTGAAATTGAACGAAAATTTTTTCAGACAATATCCTTCCTAGGTTTTTGCAAGAAACTACTTTTGAATGACATTCCTTCTATTTTTGTTAAAATTTCACATTTTATTGCCTATTTTTGTGGGATATAATTGGAAGGTTACTGAATTCTCTAGCATAATTCAGAAAGTTGTATGCTGAAAATTTTCACTTTATTTATGTGAGTGACCGCACGTGAATATTTTGGAATAATGACGTTCGTCTATAACTCTTAGGGCATTAAAATAATTCACATATTCTGCAGTTTGGTCGCGGTATCCCAATAAGCAAATATGCTGGTGTTTTAAATTCTATACTGAAAGCTACACCAGTTCACCAACGCAGCATTTTAGCATCATTGCCACAGTGCCGTAAGCGAAGTGTCACAATGAATACTGAGATGAGTTAATCGTTAATTTTCTGCAAAGTGAATGCGGTTGTTTCAACTGGTTGACCCAAAGTTTCGAATGTTATTGCCAGAAGAGTTTAGCTAAGTAAGTGTTAGTTCATGAAGTGATGCACGAACATTTAGACAGATGTCAATTTTGGTATGTTTTTCAAAAGAACAGTCACTTGTGGATTGCATCAAATGCACTGATTATTATCTAACAGAATGTCACGTTGTTCGAATCAACTCAATGTTTGGACAGTGACGAATTTTACGAAACGGTGGGGAACATGAAAGTCGGTTCAATGGCAAGCATGATATTTGTGTTCACGACACATTGATTGCATTGAGTAACCTTGACGATGCGCCCTTGTGAATTATGGTTTGGATCATTTTTGGAATTCACGCGGAAATACTGAAACAGAGCCTACTAAGTTGTTTAGGTGTAAATAAACATGGCTGAAAAATGTGAATTTATTTCAGTCCACGATAAAATCTTCTTGAATGTTTGTGCTTTGTCATGAATCACCGCAAGCAACTTGGTGATTTCTCGTCTTTGACAGCCAATCTAATCTTTGTCACTGTTGTTAGTATACCAAAATTTCCGAACCTAAATCTGCGTTGGAAACACATACCAGTTATAGTAGAATAACTTAAACAGCTGGTGATTTCGTTATCTCGACAACTTAAACCCCAGCAATCTACGGTCATGCAACAAGAAAATATGGAATGTTCAATAAAACGTTGGGCACTTGTCTCGTCGAGTCATCATAAGCACAGTCGAAAATCTGACGTAGGAAACTTCTGATTGTAAGCTGTCTTGAAATCAGCGAGTACGGATACCCGTCAGTCGTATGTTCACTTTTAAAGATGTCATGACAAGTAAAACTGATTGGCAATGTTGGTACAACCTGCTTGTGAAATTGGCATTATTCGTTCAAGGCTTTAGAAACATCTGGAACCAAGGGATATTCAGCGTGAGCTGATCATTACCGGACTTCAAGTAATAACGTGTTTTATTCACTCCGTTAATGTAGACAAACACATTGCACCTCGAAGTGACAGTTATGCAGCGGACACGGCCGCATAGGCTCGAAGTGGTTTATACACTGCTTTCCGGTGCTCAACCTCAACTCAACATTCCACGACCGGTTTCGTCTTTGTTTAATGTCATCAGTTAGAGGTAATCGAGTAGTCAAGTAAGCACTGCATACATAGACTCCATCAGAAGCGATGTTTATAGTATTGGTGGCCAAAGAGGTAAGAGCATTGCCTTGTGACGTGAAGGGTAGCCGGCGTATTTTCTCATTCGGACTATTCATAGGCGATAATTCCGAACATGGAGAAAATCAGTCATGGAGCATTGAATTAAAAGCGAGTATCACGAGGTAATAACTCGGAGCTTCGACTGAACCTGGCGTGACAACAGCCCGAAGGTTTATCGCACATTCGATTTAGACTAATAGAGTTTGAGCTTTCAAGATAATGACGTTACCAGCTGTTCAGCTAGTTGCATTTTAACTGTCACCAGTTTCAAAGCAAGTTGTAGTCACTCCAATTTCTCATCCGGACCATCTCTAGATATTCAGTCAAAATAAGAACGGAACTGGTCTCACATTGTCGAGTTGTGTTACCATTTCAAAATATTACAAATTACGCGATTCGAATGAAGTGAAAGTGAGGTGCCGTTAAATGTTTTTAATAAACTACTGACAGGAAACTGCTCTTATAACTGACTGTACCTTGGTGAAAACCAGTAATCATTTCTTCTGCTCCTTTTCCTCTATGCAGAAAAGCGGTTTTCGTTCCCAACACTGACGGTATCAAAATAAATGTGGTCCTTACCCCATGGTTCCTTGAGACGGTATGGTTCGGACGAAGTTTTTAACGTTCTGGATTGTTTATAATGGAATTTGGTCTATGGACGTTAAAAGCTCACCATTGAATCAAGAATATCCTTTGAACAAACGTGAATGGAGCCGAGGTTTCAAAAAAGCACTGTTGTTATCTTCATTTTGCCCTTGTGATTGTGAGTCGTATGTGTCAAACGGATTGCTCTTAAGTTCAACTTAAAACAAACCGCATAACCGTATTCAAATGTTTTATCCCAAACGCGTATAAATAGTATTCTGCTCGCTCGGCCATCTCAACAGAATAGTAAATAGAACTGTCGTGGTTTGTATTTCGATCGATAACCCTGTGATTAGAGTTTCCCACTTGATTACTGCAAATGACTTCCGTTAAATGTACTGAGCTGGGCTTGAATCACTGATGTAAATTTGGGGGAAAAGGCTGTTATAATTTTTCATTTACCGTGTGACTTACGGCCTTTACGTGCAAATAAACATGTCCTTTGGCTCACATACAAAAGAGAAACTGTCCTCATTTTTGACTGTTATTAGAGCCCCCCTCCTCGTTAAAGCATATCCTAGACTGGGTCAGACAAACAGATCGACCAAACTGAATTCTAGTCACACATAATTGTGGTTAGGCTTTCAGCTGTGATCATTTGATCGTTCTTATGGTGAGATTATTCCTGTTGTTTTACACTCGCAAGTGTCTCAGTGCAAAGTCTGATAGGGTAATGGATTTTTATTGCTACTGAGCTCTAATAAACGCAAACTTCGTGTCTGGTGAGTCCCTCCTAACTAGGTCAGTTGACGGGTTTATTTGAATAAGGAGGTTGACACCAAGCGTGAAGTGTGTTCAGTTGTTGAAATCAGAAACCCAATAACTTCGCAAGGAGAAGAAAACCGTTGGCAATTAAAAAAATAACATGTCCATCACAAACGAGAATAAATTGACTTACGGACAGTTAATAAAACACAGGACAAGTATGGCTGGGACGACTGTACGGTTGGTGTATGCGTAATCACAGCCCATCTGTGTAGTCTTGTTCGTGGAACTCTTCGGAGAAATCAGGTGGAGTAAAATTGCACAAGTGAGATAATCATGCTCAATATAAACAGCAAACGCGGCGAATAGTGTATGATGAGACAGTAAAGGTTTTCACTAGTGTATCCCACAACAGTATGCAGCCACATGAGCCGTGGAGTTCTGAATATATTCTAGCGTTAATGATGTATCAATCGGCAATTGCGCAAATGTCACTACATTTGCACAACTTTTGGAGCCACCGCTATGGCTTAATTAGTTCGATCTCACCAAGAAAAATTTGCGTTGAATATTAATATGTCAGTCGTGCAGACAGTCAAGACTTCAACTATACTTTTATCAATATAAGAATCAATCCATATAAGGTTAACGTAAGAACTGATAGGTCGTTAACTGGCCATCATCATACAGAACTCAACCTAGTTCGGAAAATATAACACAAACGATGTTAGGCACCTTATAATCTTCAACATACCAGTCGGTAGAAATATAATGGTAGCTCCGATTCAATGTGTTCGTTATAATATTCAGTTACCTTCGGCAGAAGGTCGTACAGTCTGTAAATGGAAAATATGTGGATTGTGCATTGATCGCGGTGAAGTAATGAAGCTGAATATGTGTGCACATTATAACTGCTGAATGATACATGCCAACTCGATGAGTAGTGTCAACTATTAACTATATGCTGTTTTTGAGTTTACTGACGGTCCCAGTATCTTAATAAATGCTACGAGTAAGTTCGACTGAATGCATTACAAAATGTTTCCCTGATCATTACGCAGAAATATTTTACGACATAAGATAACAAGGAATACTTTATCTTAGAATCGTACTCTTTGAAGGCACAGCATTTCGGCTGATTTGACTTTCAATGCAAACATTATGAGCTTCTGTGTGTTTGGTTTTTTTATACAATATGGTAACTCAGTAGCATGTTTGGAGTACACCTAGGTTTGACCAGGTGTTCGTGCATTTTTCATCAAGCAGAAAGAAGCTTATTGATGGTTTGATAAGGAGATGATGGGTACGCAGGAATATTCAAGTGTCACGCAAATATCTACCAATAACTGTAAGTTGTCCACGCGTGAAAGTAACTACGTTGACTGTTTTAAATCATAGACCGGATATTTTCAGTGGACGCGAGATATCTGCACACTGAACTAAAAAAACAGAAGCTCACGAATATTCACCCTTCGTATTGATCAACCTCGTAAGTTATTGAAATAATATTTGCTTTTAGACGAAAATCCTCAATGTCTGGAATAGTTACATCCTCAAAGTAAGTGCGCATAGCGTACACATGCGCAAAATATTCCAAAGTTTTGTTCCATTTCTGAAAGTAAACAAAAGCACTGATTGAATGCAGCAATAGAGGTCTCATCAACGTCCATTTCGGCAATTATACTTAACCAACGTAGATTACAAACGTTGTCTCTGAGTAGTACAGTAAATAAATAGTTTTATAATTCTACAAGCTTTGCGGGTTATGAAGTGCGTTTGTCTAAAATAATGTGACCTATTGGTCATAATCCGATAACACCCCCTTAGATGCTATCAGTAATTGTGTATATTTGTGTGTAACAAGTAAAGTCTTACGGCAGTACATAGCCTCTAAATGATATTTGTTTAATGCTTACCAGACTGTGTAATTTTTCTTTCCCAGACGATATGCAGTTGGATGTGATTTGAAGAAGGGTGTTATGGAAGCATAATGTCTTTTCCTTTTCTTTCAGAGTTAGTTCACCTTTAACCATGAAGAGAATGCATAGGAATAGCGTGTACAACATCTTCGAATTGACAATTCACTACTGCACATCAGACTCCAATGAGCTTGAATAGTACAAGTACGTTCTCGTGAAATTCTTAATACACCAATCAACATCGTTTTTCGTTTGAAGTGACCGATTCAGGAAAGCCAATCGAAACAATATTACATTGGTGACTGGGCGAGAATTACACTTCACCAAACATTGGGTAGCGTGTGATGTTTCAATGAAAACACACTTTTTAATGACAGGCCATCACCGTAAATTTATTGATCTTTTGATTACGTTGTACTCATTACACTTTTAATAAGTCGTCTAGCTAACTGATACGTTTTGTCTCGTTTTGCGCATATTTAAGTGAAATTTACTGCGAGTTAATGATCAGGTTCCACAGTTTGATCCCTTCATTATTCGAAGTTTTCTATTGCACACCATTAAACACATGTGGATTTTGAATCCAAAATGTTTGATGCAATATGATAGGCTTTTTGAAGAAGTGGGACACTGTTGGTGATCCAATCCATTCAAGGTTGTAATGTCTTGCTCCGGTTAGGACCTCATTTAATTATCAGAGTCCTTCCGGTATTGTAATGGAACTGCTACGAAAAAATGTTTCTGGATTAAATCACATCAATCCATCTTGGATGTCATAAAACTTCAAAATATAAACGGTCGCCTGCAATACTTGGCATTGGTCAAAATGCACACCATCTCACTTTTGTGTTAATGAAGGCAGACTTTTCCGGGTTGGTTTTTTCTACAAGAAACAGACAGTATCACCCAGCATAGGTAAAGGCAAGTGAGAGGAAATCACCCACGAATGTCACTGCAAGTAATATGTCTGACAGAAATCATCAGGTGTGAATAGAATGAAATTTAGCTGTTCTACACAAAGCTTCACTGAATCGGTCAAAATTAGTTTGCCAGTAGGTGATGGGTAATGCTGGGGCCGTCACTTTTCGAATGTGTAACTCGACCTTATGTAGGCATTGAAAACTTGTTCAATCTATCCACCTGCCTTGTTCATGAGTCGATTCAGCCTGTCGATATGTACGTAATTAGTACCACTTGACGTTTATAACGGCAAAAGTGAGATAATGTAAACTGTGATCAACACCACAAATTTCGTGTGGTTGTTTTGGTTTTGATTTTTATAGTGGTAACAGTATAATGCGATTTTCGGGGAAATATTGCTGCACTCCATGTTCAATGAATTAATGATAACTTTCGAACTAGCCAAATGTAAGTCGAAGGTACGACAAAGTAATGTCAACTGATAACTTGTCTCGGTATTTCTATACAACATTCGTGAAACACAATAACCACCGCTATGGATTGGGATCTAATAGGTGTAGTGATTTTCAGGTATATTTTGCGACTTAACTATGTTCGGGTCAGTGAGTTACATTATTGTTGACATAGCACAGTACTGTAATCCTACAACCAGTTGGATGTGAATTTGGAACCTCACACAATTTCGGAAGAGTTAAGCAAAGTCGAATTTTGTCCAGTTCTAAACATACATAGAAACCATTTATATGTTCAGTCATATTTTGAAACACTGCTCTGAAGATATCACTTTGTGGTACAAGTTAAAATGATGCATTTCAAAAAGCACTGCACAGGAAACTGAAAAATGACATCGTATTAAGTCAACTGGAAGGTGAAATCGTGAGGAGTGTCTGTGGACAATGTCTCTGATTTAATGCCACCTTCAGCGGTACACTTTCGGTTTGTTATTCCAACGGGTTCCACTTCGAGGCTTATGCTTGAAATCTTGTTCGAGTGCGAAATCCCGCAACGTGTCACCTCTCAATCATTACCATATGCAAATAACATTAACTATAGACACGATATGAGAAGTGTGATGGAGATAGTGAAACCGCATTGCAAACCGAATGTTGCAAACGGCTAGGAAACGGAAATCAACTCCCATTCCACAGGAGTAAATCTAAGCTTAGGCTTCCCTGTCAATCTGATTGTTCTCAATATTTTTTGAGGGAGATAACTGGGCACGATTACCGATAATCGGAACGTTGGAAAGTCTGTTATCAATTAATGTAGAATGCCAGTTAAATGTATTTGTCGACTTACATGTAGGCGAAGCCGTTGTTGATGATACATAGCAAGATGTTCAGAAATTTTCAGAAATTTTGCGTTATGAGATCCTGCGTTCTTGAAGTCCTCCCAGGTAGCTTGCGTAATCAGAAGTAGTTGTGCCGCACTGTAGGATTACCAAAACAAATCAAACGCGATATTCAAAATCATCCCTCCCTTCAAACAAGTGCTAACAAATGTGCTCCACCGTCGTAATTCATATGACTAAATGTAAATTCAACAAGACAACGGACAATTCATTCTCATTTTCAACGGAGTTTTATGCCTCTATTACTGTATTCACTCATCGGGAAGTTCATACTTCAATGAGAATCATCTTGATGGAATCATGCAGAATAAACACATATGACCGTTTCTTACGAGTGGCTCTTTTTAGCGTGCATATACTTGATGTTGACGTCTAGGTGAGTTGTTAGCTCAACGTTTCAAATGTAGAAGGATTACCGATTACTGGAGGGTGGGATGCTTCAAATTAATATGTAGAGTAGAGCAATTAAATTCCGCTCAACTAAGTGTACTGATGGTTTATAAAAATCAATTCTACTCCAAAGAGATGTTCAACTAACCACTACTACCATCCATTCTTTCCAATCTAATCACTTTATACGTCGTTTCAAATGTTTTGATTCTAATGTTGTTCCGTCTTCCTGCCTCCATTCGGGCAACGACGACAACTGCTGATTCTTTAACCGGTACGCTTTGCAAAGTGAACAGACAGGGAGTCTACGTTAAATTATCCACGCTGGCTCATTAATCGTTTTTTGTTATGAAATTACTTCGAACTTTCTGATCAGTTCGCAAAATTCAATGGTTAGTTCCTATCACCACTGATTAGTAGCTTTGCTGATCTTCAAGATGCTGCAGTCTTTCGCTTCTTTTCCCCGTCTCACATAGCATGGTGGTGTTTAATTTATTGAACACTGCTCAGTTCCCTGAATCCACGTTGATGAAAATTTGTTTGAAGTACCAAGTCACTTAAACTCAAATAGGCTACTGTATGTCACTTTCAAATGTAATGACATATTGTTCCAAGCTATTACAGTTTGTTAGTGCGGAGAGCCGCATAACAACTACTATCCACTAACGTAAACGACGGACATCTGGTTCCATTCCTTTTTACGATTCATATATGCTTCCCCACTAGATTTGATGTTGATACGTGTTTTGGAATTCTCTTCTATAAAGTCAATGTATTTGCCTAGATTCCGACACCAACCATGACGTCGCGGCGGAAGTTCTGTAAAAAAAACAAATGAACATATGAGAGTTAAAATGGCATCCGTCATTGCTCATCCCAATAATTTGTATCTCTTTTTTGACTTATTAAACATTTGACGTTTCTAACTCGAAACGCCTTCTACTCAAACTCGACCTTTGTAATCTCAAAATATTGACGAAAAAGACTGAAAAACTTATTCGACTATTACTGCTGATGACCACTTGATCAGTAATCGCTGATTAGTATCATCACTCTCGACAGTACTCAACAAGTTGCTTACAGGGGCACATGAATGCCATATGGTGATGGAGGAACGAATAATTTCTAATCAAAAAGCAAAGGGAACAAAAACATTATTTTATTTGAAAGTACAACAAAGCTGTCATCCTAACTGTGGAAGTGACGATGGCACCGAAGAGGATAGTGTATTAAGAACTCACGTTTCTAGGGAACAGCTGGTCAACAATGACAAGGAAGAGTCTAAAATCTGTTGTATCCAGGACGTATAACGCTGCAAAGCTGTGTTTAATACAACGAATGAGAACTTTACCAGTCGCCCCGGATACGAATAAACAGTGTACGTCTGTCAGATCTCACTGTTTATAAAAATATTCGTGTAGCTGCAGTATGAGCTATATAGGGAGGACAAATCAACAACTAGCTGAAGTATTAATCGGCATGTTGCTGATTGCCTGGAAACAGTTAGAAACGCCAGATGCCTCTATAGATGCCGAAGGACGGTACCACGCACCTTCGGTTGAAAGGCACATAATAAAAATACGACACATATTCAAAATTTCTGACGTGTTCACGGTGAGTTTTCGGAACAACCGAAAACGCACACTTCAGTTTGCTGAGGCTTTAGCAATTAAACGTCACAGACCCTCCTGTGTGTTCAAGAACAACTTCTGTTGACGCTACGGCTAAACTAGTAATCGAACTTCTCATAGTTTTGATTTCCAGTTTTGGTGTCTATCTGTTTAATCCCTCAAGCCATGAATTCCGCCCTGTGGACTTTTGACTCGGTTAAAATTAGTTACATGTCCATGTGTGATCAAAATGTACGAAGTGTTACTCCGGAGAACATCACGTGAATTGTGTTATCCCATTATTTTATTCAAGTTTGTCGAGGTAACAAACTGTTTCAAAAACATTGTAGATAAACTGGTCCGAATCAAAAGGTTCCATATCGGTGCACTTACACCTGGAAAACCTATATTTGAGCTATAAGTGAAAGTAAGGCTTCTTCAGTAGGACGACTTTGATGTGCCTTTCGGTTTCCCACATCATTTTGAATGCATTTGCTTTATAATCACTCCAGCTAGACAACCACAACACACGTCGCTAATACCACTTAGCTGCCATCAGTCTTAAATTCCCCACTCGTCTACTCTGAAGATGGATTACACTAACCGAGGAAACACGCAAGATCTACGATGGCTAACCCTTTTGTTATCTTCGATGAAGTCACCATTTTTTAAACGTCGTAACTGACACTGGTTCGGTGCTGCATCCCAAAGTGTATCCGGTGAGGTGGAGGATTTATTGACATTCTAAGTGAGCGGCCTCAATATCAAAGTATCTGCATAGTTAAGACTTTGGCCAATGCTGTTCACTACCATATATCCTTTTTATCACTCAGTATGCTGTTCCTTTTTTTGCCTGATGTGGTTGCTTTTCCTGTCACCATTTGACAACTGATCCATTAATGTGCGATGTACATAATCTTTATGTTGTTTATATATCAATGAGTTATTTCAATTGGTATTTCGAGATTTTTAGTCACAGGTTTGTAATAATAGCAGGCTTTTGGATGCAATTCCTTAGCACTTGGGAAAGACGACCAGAAGTTAAACGTTTGTCCGTTTTCTTAACAAACAGTCTTTCAATATGTGTACATCTGTGATAATTTAACTGACATACTTGTTGGTTATGTACCGAATTATTTGAAAGAGTATGCTCAGTATACAAAATGTTGTTTGGAAACGGCAGCTGTCAGGTCGAATAACCTCCGCTTTTCTTTCAAATGTCGTGTATATGCTGATTCTATGCAGAGTAGAAAAGCAAGCGGAGTTATAAAGATCCCTAACGAGTAGTAAGGAATTTTCGTCAGTATCGGTTGAAGGTCATTCATAGGCAATTGTATGTTTGACAAGGTAAGTGACTTTTCAGTTGGTTTGTCCAAAAAGAAAAAAACTTGTGTTTCGCCTTCGTTATAGCTCGCTAGAGTTACATATCTTCTTCACCGCTGCAAGCTGGAATTGGACAATGCATATACAAGACAATCGTTCTAACTACTGTATCACTGATCCCACACAGACATGGCCAAATAGTGTTGTGCCATTACTCAGCCTGTGAGTAACGCGCTGATTTCACGATTGCATTGAGAAGAAACACAGTAACTCTCCCGTTAACTTCACTCGATGACTATATGAATAAGACTGTTGTCCAATTGAAATGAAAGAAACCCTTTAAACGATTGACCGCTAGTTTGCTTACTGATGAGAAGTATGGTAGTTTGGTCGATTTGATTTGTGCATCACCCATCACTGATTGCATTTTCACGTCTTCCTATTCATTTCAGTCTGCCCCTTCAAAAACAAGCACCAGTCTCGCAATTCACACTCATTAGATCTTGACAGTATTGCCTGTTCAATTATTTTTTCATATAAACTGATTAAAACTTGTATGGTGATGCGAAGACCGAGATCACGTGTGCATGATGCTCAGCTTGTATCAACCAAACCTCCCTAATACCAAAGGCAGATGAAAATATCACTCAGTGCATTTAACGCTTCTTGTGATTTCAAATTAGCAAGCCTTAATTACGGGGTTGTCGTTTGCCGTTAGCGAGACATTGGCTGTGACTTTTTTGCAGAAGATCTAGAAGCTCAGTCATTGCTGGCTACCGGATTTGGTCATTACTTCTTTACATGATGAATCACTTACGCTCAAATTTAAGTGGGTGGTGTAATTGTCTGTATGGCCAACTTATGTTAGTGAGTGCAGAGTTACAATCCATGTATATATATATATAGCAATGACTCGCCCTAACAGGAAGGATACTAGAGACATTCACTAATTTCCGTGAAAATAATTCGTTGCTAATTCTACTGAAACGCAAGGACCGTGTTCAATTTAAAATGATGGAAGATTTCCATCACTCCTCTAATTTTCAATAATACTTTTCTGCCTACGTTTCATATGAACATGTGTTTGGAGTGAAACATTTCCGTAAAAAAAGTCCCCTGACGATTGAAGTGAATGATTGGTCTATTTTCCCAATTATTTCCTCGTAACTTTTAACCCAATAGAAAGCCCATTTTTCTCAAGTATAAAACTATCACGCACGTACCAAAACTAATTAAGCGCATTTGTGCTGCGGTTAATTTTCAGTTAAGAATGATGACACATGTATTTCCGTGTTATTTATTCCTCATTTTGCTGCGTTCGATATATCCAAACCAACTGCCCGATTGTATTGAAGCACAACACGAATGGGAAAAAACATCTGCTCTCATCACAGTTAAAGTCGAAAGAAGACCATCTGCAATATCCCTGGACAAGTGCCGAGTTCTTTGCATCAATAGCATCTCGTGCATTGCATTGAAACATAATTCAAAAGTGAATGGTTCACGAGTTTATTTGGTATTATTCAAATTCAGGCTTAGTTTTATGGCATAATTACTTACAACGTGTTTATCGTTTCAGACCAAGCTGTGTGTGTTATACAGTGAAGGTGAAACTTCGGTTGCCGCTGAAACGGACGAAACATTATTTCTGCGAAGATGTTTACGTAAGTTTGTCATTTTTCCATTATGAGAAATAGGAGCGGTTTATCAAATCACTGCATTGTAATTTGTTTGAAGTTACAAAATAGTCATTGTGTTTAGTTCAACCAAACAATTATAACAGAGTTGAAGGTTGAGACTCATGTAATTTACAGATGAAGTGGCAGTTTGTACACGTCGCATTTTGAGGGAGGGATGTGATATATACGGAACAAAGTTGAGGCATAACTGAAAACAGCTTGACATTGTAGAGTGTTTGTCAAAACCAAACTTTATGAAATACGATGGTCTTGTTATTGTTTTACTCATCCATATATATTTTTTCTGAAATTCGTAGTTCCCATGAGTTAAAGATGTATTTTTGTTTACCAAACTAAGATTCCAAATAAATGTAAATGATATAGCAAGTGTCAGGCAAACTTACTCGCAATTCTGATGTTTCAAGTTTTAGTGCAAGCCCAAGTAAGATTCTCTGAATTATTCGAATGAATTCCTTTTGACCATACCACAAAAACTACTCCAAAGCTCATACTTTTAAAATGACAAGAACAGTGAATCTGAATTCTGTTAAAACTACCGTTGGACGACTACATTTGCAGCCGTGCTATTGCACTTACATTAGAAAAGACTGTAGGGTCATTAGTGGGACAACTAACCACACTTATATTTGACCTCTGCTATGACTGCTCGAGAATTTCCTGTAAAAAAAATATTAGAATAAGTGTAACAAGAGCATAGAGAAAAAAATTGCGGCCTATCGCCTCGGAGCAAGACAACCACACATGCGGTCTGACAGCTTTGCCTGACTTAGAATTGTTCACAAACTATTGTGGCTAACTAAACAAGAATTGGGTGATGTGATTTATGACCATTACCGGAAAAACTTTTCGATTCATTTGGATGTTGGTGCACCAGCTCAATAATTGGTATACCCGGGCACATAGGGATGGGAAATGTATTAACTTGTTCATAGCAATCAAAATGAGATTACGGCGATAGTAAGTCTATAATACACCAGTGAGAAAAACGTGAGATCACGAAAGGTACTCAGAGAAAGTCATACATGTTTTCTGATTCACCTGATTAGATCTAACAGAACTTGTGGTCATCAACGAGACCATCTGCTTGAATGAGCCAGGAAAAGCAGTCACTACTCCGTTAGCACTGTTCATAAAGTTTACGTTCGAGAATTCCTGGACAACCATACGCAAGCTGATGTGGTCGTATATTTTAGTGTGTTAATTCATTAACAGCTTATCGTATGATAATGATGCCGTCAGTAAAATGCTCGCCTTATGAGAATGTGAACCGGAGTTTAAACTGGATTTTCATTCAGTCACCATCGTTTCGTTGCTATTTTGTTATCCGAAATGCAAAAATGCATCCAAATAATTCGTTAGTTAATTCAAAGTTAAAATCGTCAACCCCAAATGAAGTATCATACATGCAACTCCCTATAGTGGAATAGTAAATGTCCCAAACTATAATTTCCAATGAAAATCACAACACCTTCACCAACTTCATGCACGACGCGATCTTTTACAGTGGATTATACTCAGCACAAAGTCTTAGTCCATTCAAGTTTGCCTCATCAAGTAATCCTAGAAAACATAAATTAATACCCTGCAACATGTTGGGATTTCTATCTACGGTCGCGGCGTGTAAACGTAGTGAGTCGATATACTCCATGGGATGCCAAGCAGAATTACCCAAGCCGGTTAGGCGAACGATACCTGTATTTCTGTAAGGCTCTTCGGAGGATCAGCTGAAACTACTGTTCAGTTACTTACTTTTTTACGTTTCTCGGTAATGTCCAGTGTGACTTCACTGGAATAGTTTTAGTCATTCGGGTCAAAATTTCAAACGCGTGGTTTTGAGTCTATCCTATCGGCTTTGGAGTAAGAACGATTATATTAGTGTACACTGGGATTTAGCTAAAATTCGCCGCAAATAGTCTTATATTTGTTCGATATTCATTCTCATTAAGCATTCTGTATTTCAGTTAAATGTATATAGCTGCTCAAAGACACGTCAATGGGAACGTAAGGTGCACGCAAAATGTTCGTTCAACAGGTCACTGTCAGAACGAGAGTGATTAAAAGAGTCAGGTAGTATAGTCTTCATACGGTGTGGAGAAGAAACAGGGATACTAATCTCGAAGTGTGAGAAACAGATGTGGGTGGAAATTTTCAAATGAAAAATGATCCAATTTGCCGTCTATGCAAACTTTCAGTAAACTGTTCATTACTTGGACCTTGACGTCTTAGTACCAAAGAAATATAAAAGACGAAATTATAAAAGACTGTTCGAAACAACATGATAAACCTAAAGCAATGAATATATTGGGATACACCAGAACAGATTGCAGTTATCTGTCGCCCAAACAGTTACCCCAAAAGGCACAGAATTCCTTAATTTGCAGTCATGTTGCACTTAAAGCTTGAGGGTTCCAATATAGCTTGCTATTACAAGCTGGTTATAAATAATCAGTGATTAGGTGAACCAGTATTTCGACGTCCTGGTCTACACTCATAGTTTTGGCGCAGTTCATCTCTCACTTCTATTTTATTTGCCTTTCGCGAAAATACTTTGTTCGTTCTTCAGTTATGATTCCTAAATGAGACAGATAGAGCCTGAAAAAATTGTGTCTCGATAAATCTGTTGAACCTTTTATGCATGCGAATAGAGAGGGATGCTCAACTAGTTTTGCTGTCGCAGGATAATTTTACAAAACAGCGCACTGCCTTGTGCACATCCAGTCGACCTTATTGTGTAAGTCTGGTGTGCTGTTCAAAAACTCTGTTGCATTTTCTTCACAATTTTGCAATCTCAACGGTGTTTCCCGACTTACCAGCATGGAAGTGGCATTACTTCATGAGATACATTTGTATGCAGCTGTCTTTTGGACTATTGGTAGACGATCACTTTCTACGTAGGAATCAAGATGTGACGAACGAACACGTGATAAACACACGACAAATTTATCTACATTTGTCGAGTTGAAATTCCTCATGAATCGGATGTCAATTTGAAAATACTAGGGTGATGACTTCGATGCTACATCACTTATTTTGTCGATGACAGTCCACTGCAACTTAAGAATTTGAACAAAAGACTCCGTGTGTATAAAATAACGTATCACAGTAGGATTTCGGTCGACTCCACGGTGACCAGAAGCTGTGTGTGTGTGTGAAACGGTACATAAGCTTTAATAGGTTGTGTATTTAGACCTTATAATCGGAGTCGACGAGGTGGACAAAAATTTCCCTGAAGACTGTCTGTTGTCGTCCCGTCACTACTCAGACGCCTTTTGTGATATGATGGTAAAGTCTGCCATAAAAACAGTAAAATTATTGAAGACAGAAAAACACAACTCACCGCATCTTCGATCTGACGGCGTAAGTTCAGTTGAGAGGTGAACGGTAGCCTTGGTTGTGCAGCGTAAATCTCCTACTGAGGGCCGTGTGGACTCCCAAGTCAGGAATACAGTTGAGATTTGATCTTCGTAAGGCAGGTCCATGTGGACAGTTCTAAACCTGAATAGAAGCATCCATGCGGATGCCGACGTTGTGTGGTACAAGTATAACATTTGTCTGAATAATCGCTAGCATGGAATATTTTGTATGAACTCAAGTGCACTTAGTCCACCATGCCATGCTGTGTAAAGCCCAAACAATCTTTGCTAAGTATCCATTGACAGATTTAATGTGTCGCATTTTGACTTCGGGTGAACTCACTGACTTCATGTGAATAACAACTACTACTTGGCAGCCCAAACCTACACACTGATTAGAATAAATGTATCATATGTAGTAACCGTTGGGTCAGATAAATTTCAGGAAGCACTGATTTTTGTCTGTTTTATGTAGAATGTATGCAGAATAGCAAAGCTTACTCCATGCAGTCCATATCCGAGTCTATCAAATACCGTTTAACTGTGAACCGCCTGAACGATAACATGAGTGCAAACGACCATGTTAAACACGGCTAAGCAAAAGTGGATGGCATCAACCTAGTACACCATCTGTTTATAAGGGATGTTACGACAGAAGATCGGCTTCATTATGAACATTGTCTTGTTTAAAAATTGAATTTATATCCTTGGCTGTTCTACAGTGAATTCATATCAATCACGTTGAGTGATACCGCTACTTCGCAATTGAAAGCTACCATGGATTAACCCTAATATACGTTTCGGCCCTCGATACCCTGATTAAAAGGTACGTAAGCGCTCATAGCCGAAAATCACGGATGACGTCTAAGCGCTAATGAGGCAAATAAACTGAGTTACCCAAAATATCCCTACTGATAATCAATCGTTTTGACCTACTAGTTCATTGGTAATCTGCCGACACTTGTCATCTCCTGCTGTCCTTAGAAATGAAGCCGATGAATCAGGGGTACCGTTAAGTGTATCTTATTATTAATGCCTGTCAACGGTTCACAATCTCACCAACTTTAGCAGTTGGGTTTCAAGAAAACTGCATAGCAACTGGCCAATTAAAGTGATTCCATTCGCCTGCAATGTGGTGGGAAGATTTCTTAATGAGTCGAGGTGGAAGATCTAGAAGTTACTACAAAGGAGCAGTACTCCTGCACAAGGGAGATTCATGCTACTTGCCTGTAAATTCTAGATAAACGTTACCAGTGCGATTGAACACTGATATATGTCTTAATTTTTCCACGACGAATGTGGTCGTTCCATCCGGGTGTTGGAACTTCACAATTACGGCAACGGTTTATGATTACTCATATGGACTGGGAACATCCCAACTCAACAAGACCACAAAGTTCAGATATCTGAGGCACCATCTTAGTAGTTAAACTTGTAACGACGGCTTTTCAAAAGCGTATCAGTATGCGAGGGAAACTTGAGGTCACTAATGAAAGACAGTTCCAGTCTGCCAACACAATAAGCAACCATGGTCAGTAGGGCGGAAGTGACCTCGATCCTCACAGGAAGAATTTCTGGGACGTTTTACTGTTTTTATCTACCTAATAGAGAGAGATTAACTTCTATCGGGTCCTAATTCGAATCGAGAATGCGCGAGCAGATGTCATTCTTTCTGTGGTGAATACCTATAAACGTGTGAACCTGTGAATGAATGTGCCAAAAAATACTTACAATTTGCATACAAAGACCCACTATAATACTAACATCGATAGCAATTGGTTAATCTTTTGGACATAAAATTGACGTTCTTTCGTCCTTTGACTCACCGAAAGTATAATTCATCCGTGGATGATTCCGACTGGAGAACATGTTAGTTGTTACATTCTACTGACGTTCATTTAGGCGCCATCATTGCGATAAATTCTACATCTATGCAAATACATGTGGAATACCTAAATATTTAGAAGGAGAAAACTTTGACTCACTTCCAGTTAGTGACTGAAACATACACAAAGACCATTTACACCATGTGCTTTTGTATATTTGATAGTCGTTAGTTGATGCACGCTTTCAGGAAGTACGCGATTGAATACAGTGCTGCATAACAGCTTGTCAGGAGAAATCATCATGGACGAATTCACATAATCAGTGTAGATATGTGATTACTGATGGAACTAATCGAGATAGTAAGGCAATATTTTTACACGTACCACCTTAGTAACGCAATCATTTGAAGGTTTTCTATTGATGGGTAGAAATCAATCCAATGATATAATTACATCAGGACCATTTCTGTCCGAATCTGGATTCTATAATGAAACACAATGTTGAACATGAGAATTTTTGTACTCTCTTTACAAGCATGACATAAAGAGAAGCAACTTCAATCTGACTTAGCAGATGTGAACATGCAACACGCGTCAATTTGACACAGCGCCATGTCAATGACAATGTGGACTTCGGGTTCCCTCTGAGACTGCCCAATAGCTGCTTCCTCAGAGTTGATGGACGTTTCCCAACTAAGTATCCCAGCATTGTGGTGCACGAATCAGCGACCAAAGATTAATTATCAGAACCCACTGGCGCTTAGTATAGACAATACGGTGTTTGGAATAGCCTATTGAAAGACTTTTACTTAGAAGCGACTCAAATGAACTAGTGAAATAAATTATGCTGGCAACCGTGCAGAATTGCATGCAGGCAGATGTTGCTCAAAGAGATATAATGTGAGTTTATAATTAACTAGACTGCAGAGTCACTACTCATAATTGTTTGTCCACAAATGTTACTATTCATTGAGTGATTACGGCACAAAGTTGATTTGTTGCAGCAAAACGAAATGAAGTTTCACACTTTGTTATGCATTTTGACACACCAGGCGAATTGGTGCAAAAAAACAAATCAACTCACAAACTATTTCGATAAT